>REGM01000600.1:40196-70380 GCA_004194415.1 Aurelia aurita
CAGTGGTTTTGAGGCGTGCTTCAAAAGTAAACAAAGCAGCACCCCTTCCCAAATTATCTTTTGTACTTTAGTAGCTTTTGTAGATAATTTCTGTCTCGCATTTGATGTTAGGTGATATTTACAGAACTTTATAATGTTTATCTCGCAGTGTGGATGAGGGATATAGTGCCTTGCACTTGCGTTCTCCCAAAATTTTTAAGTTTCTCACTCGCAGATAAAATTGCCTGACATCAGATGTGAGACAGACATTAACGTTTTTCTTGGTAGTTGTTTTCTTTTTGTTTTCTCTAGTATATTTGAATATTTGAATTGTAAGTGCCTTTCATGGTGGGAACTCCGATGACTTAGTGTCTATTCCCGCCATGATAGGCACAGTAGTTGTATTGTTGGGTTCTTCTTTTAATTGATTATATAAAAAAAAAAAAAACGAATTACCCAAATCCACCTAATTTGACTTACTTCCCCGGAGGGGGACCCTACGCCCATTCTCCGCCTGGTCTAATTTGCAGACCGATTGAAAAGTTTACAAGTGATCGATATGTTAAGAAAGCACCCAGAAAGCTTTTGTGGGAAATTTGTGCCCAGTAAGATAACCATAACAAAGGACAGGCTGCTCAAAGAAATGATAATCACGCGCCCAAATACAGAGGAGGAGGAGGAGAGAGTAAAGTCTTTCTTCCTTGATTATATTGGCAGCGAGGAACAAATAGCCATCGGTGATGGTATGTTGTGAAACCGTTTTTTATGTTTGAAGAATGAAAACATTATGGAGGGGATCTGATCAAACCTGAAGGAAGACATATACCCATATTATATACCGAGATAGGAATCAGGAATTTCTGTAACAATTGGCATTCTTTATGCACATAATCAAAACAATTTAAAGATATTCAAGGTATCTTGAAGGCATTGCTCATGTATACAATCATACCAATTCAGAGATATCTTCCTAAAAGGCAATCATTCATTGTTAAGTGTATGGGTTATGCCACAGAGCTACTGATAGGTTGATTCATTTCCGTTGTTTTATAGGGTTTAAAGTTAATAATTGCTTGAAATCGTTCAATTTGTTCTACCCGATTTATCAATTGTCATATCATTATCATAGATTAAAAACTCTTCCAAAGCCTTAAGTTTGTGCTTCTGTTAACTGCAGTGCAAATCAAGTTCGCAACCTGACAAATTTTTAAAGGGCAGAATCATTTGCAGGATTTGGTACGACTGTAATTTCTTTGGGTCATATTATATATGTATTGCAGTTTATCGTGAAAATTTACTTTCAGCATCAAACACACTGCATCGATATAATATAAAACTACTTTGGTCACCTATTTGTGTCTGTCATCGCAAACAGTATCAATTTTCACAATCTTTTCAGGACACCGTCGTGCAAGACAAGAAGCACTGGTGATGTTTTCAACTGGACAAGGAATACTTGGTAAGGCAGGTTTGTGAGAGAAGATATTGGTGGAATATAGATCGGTTGAAACTGATGAATACCCTGCAGCAGGCACATGCAGTAACAACTTGGTAATTCCCACAAAGCACAAAACCATTGAAGCCTTTACCAAAGCAATGGACAACACTTTTGAGGTGGAAATGATTGGTTTTGGTGAGGCATGAGGGACGTAACCATTGTCTGAATTTCTATTATTGATTAAGAGTATATCGGCGTCTTAAAACAAACCTCCACATTAGACTCACTACATAGTCCCAGTTATCGCAGCAAAAAAACAATGCTTTTTTCCCCTTTTAATTTTTGTTAGTAGCAGAAAAGTGAAAAAACATCATAATCCATAAATAAGAAAAATAGAATGTAAAGATAATCCCAACCTGCTGACGCTCTCCATCGTAGTTGTCCAGGTGTATTTACCAGGGTGACGTTTGCGGATTGTCAGCCAGTTTACCACAGGAAGAGTGTTTCGAGGCTTTATAACTGGGCCACTCTCATTTCTCGTGGCCGCCTCCAGTCCACCGAGTCCGATGGACTGTCCGCAGGATAACATCATTGAGGTCTCATCATGCTTCATTGAACCTAGAATGGACAAGCATATCCCGCAAGTTGTTGTGTCTTTTAAGTGCTAAGAAAGGCTTTTTGGACCATATGCCGCTAAGTAACTGGTCCTCTTCGATAATGTGCCAGTATTTTTTAAGGGCTTTGTTAAGGGATTTCGATTTGTCATCGTAGGGGATGACGAGTGGTAAAAGTCTTCTGTTGTTGGGTGTCTGGGGTGTGGATTTTTTGGTATATATACATCAACGATATAACGTGGCAGAGCCACACAACGTTATTTAAAAGTTACATCTCATAGGACGGCAAAAGTGATGTCACCGCGAAAATCCACCACCGGAGCCCCCAAGCCCGGACCGTGCAACCCGAAAGAAAGCCAAAGTGTGCGCAGTTAAACAACCGGGCGGGTTTTAGAGACTACCTAGACTGAGCCATCTGAAAGAAAAATATGATGAATAAAGAGGTGGAAAAAAGGATGTAGCTACTCTCTCAGAAAACACAGTCCAAGCCCAGAAACTCCGGCAACAGACCCCACAATGCCACCACTCCGCCATCCTATCGTTCCAAAATATCCCTCCATTCCTTGCGATCCTTTGCTAGGTCACTTGCTTCCTCCCACGTCAAATTGTTGGCTTGCAATTGTTTTCTCATCTGTTCAATCCACGTAAATTTAGGTCTTCCCCTTGGTCTTTTCGATTTTGTCAATGCCACTTTTAACGCTTTTCGTAGGCATGTTTCGTAGGCATTTTTTGGTAGGCATGTTTAAAAGTTCGATTTGAGACAAACTTTTCACTTTGTTGAATTCATGTTCAATGGCTGCTATGTGGTAGCCTCTTCGTAACAAATTAATTTCAAGGTTGCCAAGGTGGTTTTCAAGGTCGCTACTGTTTGTAATTATTCTGCGGTATCTGAGAGCTTGGCTGTATATTATGCTCCTCTTACAGTTCTCAGGGTGGTGTGGAGCGTGCAGATGTCATTTTGTTTGACACAGAGCGTACTTTCAAGATTATTTGTTTTGTCAAACGGTATTGTTGTGTCTAGGAAATTGACACTGGTTTTGGAATAAGTGAATTCGAATTTGATAGTTTCATGGACAGAATTGGCTACATCAAAGAAGTTTAGGAGGGAGTCTTTGTTTCCCTCCCATGTGAAAATATGTCATTGATGAATCTTTCCAAAGTTTTGGTTTAGGCTCTCCATTGTAGAGAGACATTAACATATCTTTGATGTTAGCCATGAAAATGTTTGCATAGTTGAGGGCAAAAGTAGCTCCCATTGTTGTGCCATGTGTTTGGAGATAATGTCGTTTGTTAAATGTGAAATAGTTATGTTTAAGGTTAGAAAGAAACATTTGCTGCAAGTGTTTGGCTGCAAGGGGCAGTTTATTCCCATAAAATTGTATGAGCGCTTCAAGGTTGTACATGATGCCCTTATCATGGGGTATATTTGTGTACAATGAACAAACGTCCATAGTGACAAGAAATGAGCCATGTTTAATAGATTGGCGGTGTTTCATTTTCTCTTGCAGGAAGTGTGTTGTATCTTGTATATAGGAGGGGATCATTTTTACAATTGGCTTCAGGTAGTGGTCCAGGTATCTGGACAGGTTTTCAGTGGGGATGGCGTCCCTTTGTTCCGTAACGGAATGGCGGATCTGGAACTATGGGAAAGGGATCGGTCAGAAGGACTTCATGAAATAGACTTGGGGTAAGTCTAGTCTCATGGTGGCTTCGCCTTTTCATAGAAATCTTCAAATTTTGTACTGCAAGAAGGCATTATTCAAATGGGATATTTTAGCAAGATGCAAAAAGATTAAATGAAAATCGCTAAAAGCTACAAAGTCTTGGTATGGAAGACAACTAAGAAATGTTTACTAATATGGGTCATTCCAAGTTGAATATCAAATGATTGTTAAAAAAATTGGATGTGAAATATAAAATTTATTCACATAATGAGAAACAATAGGCATTTGACAACCGTACTTGAAGTTTCAGAAAAGCTCCTGTATCAAGATGGCGTATTTGAAAGTAAAAGTCAAGTAAAGCTTATGGAGAAAATGAAGGAGCTTTGTAACAAGAGAAAAAATTTCACGTCAGTGTTCACATGTGAGCCATACTCATTGGTTGATGGATGCTTGGAAGGGAAATTATTCATCATAGACACGCATTCGATAAGCGAGGATCTAGATGGTAACGGAAATGCCCATATACATGTGTACAATGTACAAAGATGATGCAGAGAGATCATGTTGCGCTGCTTGCATTTGGTTATGGAATCGTCTTGCACATGCAAAAGTTGAAGTAGGCCAGTCCTTAGCAGTCATTGATGTGGTTTCAAGGCATGACACATTTGCAAACCATTCACCCATCTCAGTAAGTTTATTCCACCTACTATTCATACTTTGAACATCGATACACGTTTTTCATATAAAAAAACTTGAATCAGCTCATAGTACTAAAAGTTTCTTAATTTCACAAGAAAATGTCTATTTTTAGTACTGGAAATTTCTTAATTTGTTTCTTATTTTTGAGAGGATAAATATAGTCTAGAGTTTCTTGAATTTTCAGCCATCCTAGTACTAATTTCTTGTAAACTAAAGTGGGAAAAATTACAATTTAATGACTAAATTACGAAAAAGCTGTCAAATCGCACCCTTTTACTGTATGCTTCCATTAAGGTGTAGAGACGATTTATTGCTCAACATATTCTTCATTAGATATTCATTAGCATTAGATATTCTTCAATAACTTTCCTTAGGATGTCTGGGAATGTTTGCTGCTGATTAAAGGAGCCATCTTCTTCATGGGATGCCTTGTTCAAAAGCTTGTCACATATCTTTATTGCCAAGAAAACACATGCATTTGTACCGTCATTAACAACGTCAACTTGGGGAACAGATATTCCGGTCTCAGAAATTTGTTCTGCAAGTTTTCTGTCGTTTTCAATCAAAGCACTAGCCTGAAAGATATCCAGATTGAAAGTGTCATAAGGTACAGCCACAAGGGCATTGATCATGAATTCGGTAATATGATGTATCAAGCCAAATCTTTTCGTCTTCTGGAAATTAGTAGTTAGCTAGCTCCATGAGGGTGTTCCAGCTTGTGGCTTGCTGAATTGCATATTTAGACGCAGGTTTAGGAGGCACGTTTTTTCGAACCAAGTTTTCAAGAATTCTTCGGGATTCAGCGGTGGGCATGGAAACGAGGGCATCCTCAATTTCTTCAGCGTATGGGTAGGACACTGAAGGATTCACAACAAGTAAGAGAATCATCCCCAGTGCCCAAATATCGATTGCTTTAAGATCTCGTAGATCAGCTACTGCTGGGCGTAGCTCGGGAACAAGAATTTCTGGAGACATAAAAGCTGCGCTACCTATATCCAAGCATTTCACCTTGGATGCCGCTAAAGTTTGTGTCTGTATCAAACGTGACCGACTCTTACCAAAATCTGTAAAATTACATGTTATGGGAGGCTCGCTACTCTGCCATTTCTCTGAAAATCTCTCTGGATCTAGTGTAAGGTATTCTTGATTACCTATCAATAAGTTTGCAGGCTTCAAGCCTCTGTGAACAATGTCCTTTTCGTGAAGGTAAGATTCCAGCTATGATTTCCTTTGCGATTACCATAAGAATATGCTCAAACCTTTCGAAATCATAAGTAGCATATGCATGTTGCAAAAATTGACAGAGATTTTGTAACCTTGGCGTTGCCAAACGAGTGAAAGGAAAAGGCAACATATTCCTACATCAAAGCCAATCTTGGAGCTGTAGTTGCTCCAAGAAATTTGGCAATGTTTTTCTGTCCAGCAACATCGTGTAAAAGTTTTGCCTCTTTCTTAACCCGGTAAATTTTAATTGATTTTCTGCCGGCTGGGGGGGGGCCGTTTTTGGCCACCCTAATTATCTCCGCAACTATAACAGCTATGATAATGAGACTTGCACTGTATGATAATTGAACAAAGGCCAATCTAAAAATAGCATTAATTAGTTTGTAGTCACATGACTTGTTGCTAGGCAACCACAAACAATGCAAATTTTGACGACATTGTGCTATTAGCATAAACACCTCTATTTTTACTAAATAACTTGGTAAAATCACCATGAAACTATCGAAATACCTGCTTCATATCCTTACTTTGCAGTTTCATATAGTTTTATATCAATATTTTTGGTATCTAATTAATTAA
The DNA here is from genome assembly GCA_004194415.1 of Aurelia aurita. NCBI lineage: Eukaryota > Metazoa > Cnidaria > Scyphozoa > Semaeostomeae > Ulmaridae > Aurelia > Aurelia aurita. The sequence continues at coordinate 46,394 of REGM01000600.1, forward strand.
CTAATTAATTATGGTCAATAAGATTCAATGCAAAATTGTTAGCGCAATAATGATGCTTAAACACCATCAATTTCGCATTTACTTGGTGAAATCAGACGTCTTCATCAATATTTGAAATCATTCCATGATCTTTCATGCAAAAATTACTAATTAATTAGAAATATGACGTCATAAAGATTGATGACGTCATACAATTTAAAAATTCAGATAAATCAGCAAACTTGGATAAATTATATATCAAATTAAAGTACTCATCGAGACTAATCGAATGGTATATATATTGATGAGATTGGAGAACAATTAACGAAGTTAGAGCCAATTTAGTGATTTTCTTTGTGACCTGTCTCCAAATAAGGGCATCTGGTGGTCACGTGGTTAAACAATAGGCATTTAAATTTTTTGATTGCCAATTAAATTTCAATAAAAGTCAAGAAGTTTCAGCGTTATAGCTATCATCGTTTAAGAGCTATGAAAATAAGTTTGGTAGGGGGCGAAAAAGGGCCCCCCAGTTAGAATAGGGTTAAATTCTCTCGTACAGCCATATTAGATAGTTGGCTGAACATATCTTTACGATATGCACGGAAGGTCTGCGTTCTTGACAATATGAATTGAACGTTTGCGGCAAAAATAAGATGAAACCAAAATAATGAATGTAGTAAATTTTAGCTCCATATCATAATATATTTTGCGTTCCAAATAATGATATTCCACGTTATCAACAATCAAATGATATCGTTCAGTTCAGCGTCCTTTTGCTATGATGTGTAAGTGACGAGGTGAGCAATGAGTACGATAAAATGTCGTAAGCGATTGGAGTGCTCCGTTAATGTTCTTGATATTTAGGCATTCATTTTGTTCTCTTGTTAGTTCTCTGTGCATATTTGCTCTTGCTCCGAAAACTTCTCCCGTTTTCTCTTGTGGGCGTACCTCCTCTCATCACAGGTGACCCATACGTTAAAATATTCAGCACACTCACCCCTGATTGACAGAGTCAATCAAGAGTACCTTATTTACACGAGAAAATAATTACGATTTTAAAAATAGTTCAGAATCCTTGAATCTGCTCTGCGACATCTTCATCTCTGACCGCGGTAATTTGTACTTTGTTTGCGAGTTCGTTTTCGAGTTTGTTGTGTTCGGTATGTTCAAAGTCTGTTTTCTCAACTTGAACTTGAAGTGGATACAAATGCTGAATAGGCCGTTTTATGATTATCCGTTTACGTGATTTGTCCAGAGTTAGAACTTCCACGGCTCTCACGATTCCATCTGTTCCAGTTAGGAGACGTGTAATTTTTCCTGTTGTCCAACGTTGTTGTGGTATTTTGTCTTTATGAATATTGACGATGTCTCTGATCTTAGGTACACAAATAACTGGTTTGTTTTTTGGCTGAAACTTCTTTCGTAACGACGGCAAATATTCTTTCTTCCACTGATTGAAGAAGCGATTAAGAAGAGTGTCCAAATATCGACTATGTTTTGTCAAAGTTGTGCGATCCGATTTTTCAACGTTGTTCGAAATCGTACCTCTATCCAATAAACGTCGTCCTGTAACCAGGCATGATGGGGTTAAAGGTGGCTCACAGAAATCCTCATGGACGAAGGTCAGCGGTCTTGAGTTCAAAATGCCTTCTGTTTCAATCAAACTGTTTCCAACTCGTTTCCGTTTCAAGTGTTTTCCGCAGACATCTCTTGGTAAGCTTCACCATAACTTCGAATACACCACCCCACCAGCTGGTCGTTGGCACATTGAATCTCGAAAGGATATGTGAGGGTCTTCCGATGAAGCGATTTTGTGCTCTAATAAACGAATTTGCGTGTAGATGTGGAACAAGTTCTAAATGGACTGCCCGTGTACTGGTACAGGTGAATAAGGCTATATAACATTTGTTCATTACCGTGTTCTTTGTATAAATGTCCTTTACATAAAGTGGTCCGGCAAAGTCGACCGCTATTTGCGAGAAAGCCATATCTTCTGATACCCTGAATGACGGCAGTGGTGGTGAATCAGGTGTATCATATGCTTTGCCTGTCAGTTTCTTGCAAATCACATATTTTCCTAAGAGAGTTTTCACGATTTGACGTCCCTTTGTTATCCAATATTCTGATCTGAGTTCAGTTAAAGTTTCCCTAATACCGTTATGTTTTACTGTTGTATGGCTTTTGAAAACAATAAGATATTTAAAATGATGCCTACGTGGTAATAAAACGGGATACTTTGTTTCATAAGATAGCGGCGCATTGTCAATTCTACAAATGGTTTTTCGTTTGCTCCATCTTTTTATTAGAAAACATCGATTTCTGAACCTCCCTATGCCCTAATTTTTTCGCTTCTTGAATGTCCTGGTTTGAAATTAATTCTGTTGAGTCATCCTTAGATGTTTTGCGTTTTAAAAGTTTCACAAATTTCAAAACGAGGGCTGTTACGCGCAGTAATTTGTCAACATTACTGTAATTTTCACATGGAATGACTTCATTCAGGCTTATCTGATGTGTGTTAGTTAGCGCTGTTGCAAGGCTTGTTGAAACTTTTTCAGTTTTGGAAACCTTGTTTGTTACTTGCTCAGGGGTGGATTACTCCATTTTAGGTCAAAATTCCCTTTCTTCACACAAAAAGCTAGGCCCAGTCCACCACAAACTGTTTTCCTTGATTTTGGTACATGAAATACCCCTGGAAACAAGGTCAGCGGGATTACATGACGTAGGACAGTATCCCCAGTTTTCTTTGTTAACTAATGCCCTGATTTTCGAAAGCCTGTTTTGAACAAATTGATTGTAAGCTTTGTTGTCATTTGAAATCCAACACTGGACAACCTGTGAGTCCGTCCAACAAAAGAAAGAGTCAATGTTAATGCACTGGCTCAATGCTTCTTTCACCGAAATGATTAATTGTGCAAGGGTTAAAGTTCCATTCAAATTGAGCCTGGGGATTTTATCGCCTTTCAACACAGTTATTCTTGATTTTGAAGCAACCAATTTCACAAATATGTTTGTTGACGTTTGTATGCGAACATAAACACAAGCACCAAATGCAATTTGGCTTGCATCAGAAAATCGATTGGATATCTTTTACGTTGATGTCTCCTAGCAACGAGCGTTGAAATTCAATTGATGAAATGTTGGCAATATCATTAATTATCTTATGCCATTCGTGTAATATTCCTTCAGGCAACTCATCATCCCAGTCTATTTTAAGCTCACAGACTTTTTGGAAAACTTCCTTCAACGGCACGATAACAGGAGACAGCAAACCCAATGGGTCGTAAAACCGCGCGGTGGTACTTAAAATGATTCGTTTCGTTGCTGGTTCGTTTTTAGCCGTGGTTTCCGTGAAATTCGAAAAGTCAAACTTGAATTTATCGTTTTTTCTGTCCCATGCTATTCCTAGAACTTTAACTTTGTCTTCACTGCAAATTGCATTACCTGTGGGCTTTATGAAACTCTTGTCTTCTTCCGAAATTTCGCCGAGTTCAGTGTTTTGAGAGCTTGTTGTAAATTTTTTCGCGTTTTCTGCGTTTTCGATACGTTGTAATAATTCTTCGCTATTCGAGGTCCATTTCCTCATATTGAAACCTCCAGCAGCAAAAGATGTTTTCAGTTTGCTGTAGAGTTTGAAACATTCCTCTTCATTGTTTTGTGAGGAGGCGTAATCGTCCAAAGAATGGTGAATTTACGACATTGGAGACAAAATCTGGGTCGAAATTTTCATACTGATGAAGATGGTGTCAAATGGTTGCGTTTAATACGTACGGAGAGCAGGAAAGGCCGAATAATAATCTCGAAAATTGCAGTGTTACGAGCTTCGGATTATCAACATTTATGTCATCAAACCACAAAAAAAGTAGAAAATTCCTGTGTTTTGGATCAATAACAATATTCAGAAAGGCCTTTTCTAAATCACCTACCAAGGCAATCTTCTTCATTCTGAAACGCAACAAGATGTCAAAAACAAGGGGTGCTAAATTAGGCCCTTGATCCAGACAATCGTTTAGGCTTACTTCTCCGTTTCTCTTTGAACTGGCATCATAAACAACCCGTAGTTTTGTAGTTGACCTGTCTTCTCTCAAGACTTCACGATGTGGATTGTAGAAACTAGAACCAGGAATGTTCTACAGTTGTTCATTTTCTTCAATCTTTTCAACTACTCCTGATTCGAGTTGTTCTTTTATTACGTCATCGTAACGGCGTAATACATCCGGCTTTGATTTTACGCGAGAATAGAGAGAATCTAAACGCTTACATGCAACTGAATAATTGTCTGGGATCGTAGGATGCTCCTCTAAGAATGGAAGAGATACTTCATATCTACCCTCCTTGAAATGAATTTTTCCTTCTAAAGAATTTTCGTTGAGTGAAGGGGGGTTTTCACTTCCCCCAAGGCCGAGTTTTTCATAATTCCAAAATTTATGAAGCTCTTCCTTCAAATCTGCATCTTTATTTTGAGCCAAAGCATCAATTTTCAACACATGAGCAATAGTTACGATAGTAGAGTGTTCAATGTTAGCTGGTACTTGAACTGGACCGCTCAAAACATAACCAAACCTTGTTAGGGTAGGTACGGGGCCTAGGCCTGACTCCCCCTGTACTACATGATCAAGCATGAAATTCCAAAGGAAGTCCGCACCTACCAGAATTTCTAATTCTAAATCTTCCTTACCGTTTCCACTATCTGCTAAAGGTAGATCTTTTAACCCTATTCGTACTGGGCGATTTTTTGGTTAGTTTCTACTGGGTGGGGCGTTTTTCGCCCCCTCTCTTTTATTCCAAAACTACAAGAGGTATAACAATGAGTCTTACTCCTATTGTTCTTTGGACAATTAGCTTTACAAATATAACAATTGTAATTAATTAGTCACGTGATTCGTTGCTAGGCAACCAAAAAACAAGGGAAATTTGACAAATTTATAGCTTCTTGACAAGAAAAATTCTATTTAATTAATTACCCTACCGATTTTCTCCAAAATTGTTGCAAATAGTAGGAAACATATCATAGGTTCAAAATACATACTTTGTAGCAATTTTTAGTATCTATTTTTAGCATAATTAGCTTTAAATTATTCTTTTGTTTCATGTGCTGATTATCTTCACAGTTTTTGTCCCTTTTTCTAGTAAATATGAACTCAAATTGACTTAAATAATGAAGATGAACCAAATTAGATGCAATTTATTTATATTTTACACTTCTTAATTAGAACAATGACGTCATAAAGGTGCATGACGTCATAGATATTAAATTTTGCTGATGTCAGCAAATTTGAAAAAATTATATATCAAATGAAAGTTCTCATCAAAAGCAATCGAATAGTGCATGTTTGAGATCAATCGGACAAGCGAGGCAAAAACTATGGACGTTCTAAGCTTTTTTTTGTTGACCACTCTCCAAATATGGTGTTACTGTGGTCACGTGATCAAAGTAAGAACAATGCTATGTAGAAATTTTAATTGCCAACTTATTTTTACTAAAAGTCACCAAGCCTGGTTGTCATATCTTATGTGGTTTTAACGCAGTGTAGCAAAGTGTGTTAGGGGGGGCGAAAAACGCCCCCCCCCCCAGTGCGAATAGGGTTAAGTGTGGATACCTGAACTTAGCCAAATCAATCACTTGATTCGAAATGGGGCTACAAATATTATCAACCACATAAGCATTGATAAAGACAGTGAGACAATCGCCTAGTAAATTCCATGCATGTTACACGAGTCAGAGGTCTTCATTTCTGTCAACTTTGACGCGATGGCTATGGGCATAACAAAGTCTTTGTGTCTGGTGTTAGTGGAAGCAAGGGCAGCAAGTTGATGTCGTTTATGAACGCCTCTCGTGCTAAAAGGGCTATCTTTAAAACACGGAATATGGAATGATGGAATGGAATGATGGAACGATGGAATGGAATGATGGAATGCCTGTTAAACATTTGGAATTTGCCTCTTAAACGTCAATGCTATGTTAATTTTGCTTTCAAATGACACTTTACAGGTCAGAAAATCAAGCAGATCAAGTAAATAATTCGTTTTCGAGCACCATTCCGTGTTTTCACAAATCATTCCGTGTTTTCTCAAATCATTCCGTGTTTTCACAAATCATTCCGTGTTTTCTTTGGGAATCCCCTTTTCTCCAAACGGTCAACAGCTGTCTCATCACCTCCATTGTCTCATCACCTCCAAGAGGGCGATCAAGAATTGGCCGACATGAATGTAAACAAATCTTTTTATCAATGCTAACAAGATGTGGAACGAAGGGAAAGACAATTGTTTAATGTATACAAGAATAACCTTTGACTTCAGGGATTTGTAAAGTACCCATCCCCCGTCGATTATGGCCGAATGTAAGAGAACGCGCCTCAAATAGCTAATTTTCCCAGGCCGCAGATCACCTCTCGTGTGTCGTATTGAAAGTAAGGCAACATGGCCACAGCTAGCAACTTTAAAGTGCCGCAAAAAAAATTACTTATTATCAACTAGGACAGGATTTACCAAACCTTAAATGGGAAGACATTCGCAGTGGTAAATTCATTGGCCAGGGGAGCTTTGGCTCTGTGATGCTAGTGACACTGGAGCAATAGTCAGCGGGGAGGAAGACAGGAGAGCAGATAGTGGTGAAGCAGCCGAATGACATCACAGGCCACGAAAATGAATATTAAATCTCCATACTGCATTCTCTCAGAAAACGCGTCCAAAAACTACCAGTAGTAATTGGGTACTGTTATGTTTTCGATATTTTTCATACTTCTCAATCAAAATTGCGACATTTTGTTGAAATTATGAAACGAATATTGAGCACTGAATTGATCGAGGTCTTTCATACAGTTAAGTAGCATGGGTACCCAGGGTAACAGTTAAGAAACTAATAAGAACATTTTAACTAGGGAAAGAAACTCATTAGTGTTCTTATAAAAAGTGTGTTGTTGGTCTTGGCTCGAAAAATATCATCGCTGCAAATATTACTCAAAAATGAGGGAGGGGTGTATCACTCTTTCTAAAAAGCGTACCAAATTGCTAATTTCTTATGACCAAGTTTCTTATAAAAAAGCGCATGGCTGTGTGAAAATCACTCATTTCAGCCTTTTCATGATAATCCTCATGGGGCACTGAACTGTTCAATTGAAGTGATAAGACAGAAAAATGGAGATTCCCAAGGAAAACACGGAATAATTTGAGAAAACACGGAATGATTTGTGAAAACACGGAATGATTTGAGAAAACACGAAATGATTTGAGAAAACATGGAATGGTGCTCAAAAACGAATTATTTACTCGATCTGCTTGATTTTCTGACCTGTAAAGTGTCATTTGAAAGCAAAATTAACATCGCATTGACGTTTAAGAGGCAAATTCCAAATAATTTATAGGCATTCCATCATTCTATTCCATCGTTCGATCATTCCATTTCATCATTCCACATTCCGTGTTTTAAATATAGCCGTGCTAAAAGATTTCAATTCTTCTGAGGATGTTTCCTGATCCAAAGTGGAGTGAAGGATAACACTCTAACTCAGACAATTATCACCTTTAGGTGCTTGATTTGGACCTTGCAATTATATAATTTTTCCCACGAGAAGGGATGTTATTTTAGAAGTTTGATTATCCACAGGAGACAGGTAACATTACACAAGAGAGACAAACAGTTTGCACAATTTCTGATATTCATAGGAGCTAGAACAGCAACAAATTTAGTAGATTTGTTTATTTGGAAGGATCAAAAGAATTTTATTCTAATTAATAAATGTTCCCATCGAAAAAAATGTCAATAGATTATGAACGCCTCAGAAGCATTATAAAGCAGCAGAAACCAACAATATGTAACTTAATTACAAACATTATTTTCATTTATATTTCCTAGAAAACTCAAAGCTACCCCCGCTATTGGAATTGTAGTGGATGTTTGCATATCAAAATAAGACATATACAGCGAAGGCTGGCTGGCAGGAATTTCCTAGTGGATGCGCAACACATATATAATTTTTTGGACATTTATGCTTTTTGTAATGGTATCATTAAATGCAAAGTTTCATTTATCGTTAATTGGATCCCACTTGTTGTCATTCCTTGCCTGTACTAAATTTAGTAGAGCATCATTTATTACAATGGTTTCAAAGTTATTCCAGTCTTTTAGGCCACATTTACACTGCAATGGTACAGTTTTGATCCACTGCATAGTTGTCACATTTACACTGCTTCTGGAGCGTTTACACTGCTCCAGAACAAAATAATCCTAGAGATCGTAGGAACAAATTTGTTACGGATCAGCAGAAACAGTGTAAATGGGCAGATGAACCGTTACACTTTTTTACGGTCCTAACGTTATGCCGGTACACTGTAAACGGGGTCTTACTTTTCATCACCAATTTCAAAATGTAGAAGTGGTTTCAACTATTTGAAAATACTTAATGTTCTACTGGTATGAGGTTCGAAAAGTGTACAAGATTTTTAAGACCATAAAGTTTTTAGTGATTTTTTATGAAACAAATGGATATTTGCCAAAAGTGTAGATGATTTTTAAGGAATGGTATGCCCCTCGTCCTGGTATGTGGTGTTAGATAAGTATAATAAGCCTTTTCACGGTTTCTAGCGCCATTATGGATTAGGTCTAAATCTTACCCATAATGGCGGATCAGAGCAATAACAAAAAGTTTCAAAACTTTGGGGGCTTTTCTAACACGTAACATTTACCTAAATTGAAGAAATAACGTAGCGAATTTATTCATTATTTATCGTTTTATACAAATGAGAACTCACCAGTTATGATTTGTGTTGTTTTCCTCTCGCTTTTTGTGCAAACTGCGGAGTGCCCAAAAATGGGCCTAATTTGACCGCTCGCAGGAAAACTGAAATTTCTTTGTCTATGTGGCCGCCAAACGAAAAGTAAACGCTTNCCATTATGGATTAGGTCTAAATCTTACCCATAATGGCGGATCAGAGCAATAACAAAAAGTTTCAAAACTTTGGGGGCTTTTCTAACACGTAACATTTACCTAAATTGAAGAAATAACGTAGCGAATTTATTCATTATTTATCGTTTTATACAAATGAGAACTCACCAGTTATGATTTGTGTTGTTTTCCTCTCGCTTTTTGTGCAAACTGCGGAGTGCCCAAAAATGGGCCTAATTTGACCGCTCGCAGGAAAACTGAAATTTCTTTGTCTATGTGGCCGCCAAACGAAAAGTAAACGCTTTTTCTGAGCCATGTGTGTTCAATCAGCAATAAGCTCACATTTTAACACTTCCACTTCACTTTCAATTGAGAGATCAAGAGAAATCCGAGGTCAAGGAAAAAACTCATCCCCGCTTAGTGAGATCTCACTGGAGCACTGGCGAGATTTGGGTAGGCGGGATGAAAATTCTCCCATATGAACATTCCATCCCGGCTACTGAGACGAGAAGCTCTTTACTGCTCATGCGCTCCTATTTTAGACAATGGGTAGACAATGGGCATGTGTCAAGTTTTGACAAGTGTCCAATTTCTGTCTCGGCAAGCAGGCTGGGATTTTTCCATATGAACACAAGATAAAAGTGTCTCACCTACCGAGCCAGCCCGGTAAGTGGGCTGGCTCCCCTCCATGTGAACAGGCCCTAATTTCCCTTTTGAGGTAATCCCAACACCTCACTCTGAGGGTAATCATAAGCAAAAAGCAGGTATTTTCCCTGTCGGTAATCCCCGCAACCTACTACTCTCCCTCTTGAGGTATTAATTTTTGTTTTTATTATCAGGAAAGTGTCTACCGGGTAATTAAAAATAGTTCCCGTTTGAATGGTCACTGCTCATTGGACGGCAATACAGCAAAACTTTAAGAAATACCATTTAGCAGAGGATATTTTCAAATACATTTTAAGATTTAGCCAACTGAATTTGGTCACTCCCTTCTGGAATTTCTTGAGGGGCTTTCCCTTCAAAATGGAACTAAATCACAATAAAATTTGTAAGGGGTGCTAAAGTTTGTTTGGCTGTCAGTTTTAATAGAAATCAATACCTGCATGCAAAGCATGGTTCCATGTGTATTTGAATAAGAACTAAAATGAATTCCATGTTTTAATGTCAATAGAATCGGCTTCTTTTAAATGAGCGAGATGCATTTAATATAAATGCAAGTCCCTGCCATTCAGCCATTCTGAGATTGCAGGAGATTGTCTTACCAGGCCTTCTGAGCTGAACGGGTAACTTTACGCAAAGTAAAAGCTGTTAAATAGCAATAACATTCGGCAAAAACATTTGATAGAATCGGTTAAATACCAGTCCTTGGATAATAAAAATACTTACTGACTTTAAATTGAGAATATGGCATGCCAACTCATTCGATTCTTCAGATAATTTGCCATAATTCTCATTCGACTATGATTTGGTCATTTTTGGTTCAAAGTATCAACAAGTTTCAAGTTTGAACAACCGAAGTCTATTTCTGCATTCTGCTCAGCTTTGCAATGTGATTTTGCACAAAATCTTTTACTACTTTCCAAGTCCTATTTTTAGGACTGAATGGGTCCTGATGCAAGCCTCCACTTCACTTTTTCCAGGAACCTTCCCTCTCTTGATAAATGTGGAGAAAAACTCCAGCGCTGCTGAAGATTCTTCTTTTGACCAAGGTGTCTTTTGGATTTTTGTTTTTGATGTCGCTGATACAATGCCTGCATAGGAGGGTCCCGGTGTCACGGAATATTCCGTGAACGTTCCGTGGGCGTCCGTGAAGTCTAAATAAACTGAAAATCGTCACGGACCACAATTCGTCACGGATAAAAATTAACCTTCGTGTATTTGACGGAGCTTTTGTTCTAGCTATTGTTCCCCATTGTTATACATAGCTGACAGTGTGGTACTTTACATTCTTTGAATAAAAATAACTGTTCTTGCCTTTGGAAAACCGGACACTTCGCCTGTTTTTTCCGCTAGGCCACTGATTCTACGCCTCCTCCGAAGCGTGTTTTCGTTAAATGACATGCCTCTCGAGTCTGAACATGGCTTTACTTTGTATTGCTTTTTGCTTATTGTTATGACAAGGGGAAGATTGAGGATCATGGCACCATTTCTACACAAGTATAAATGTCATATTCTTAAGGCCTGTTGGTCGCTTAAAACTGCTTCTTTTGATCACTGCTTTTGATGAACTATTCTTGGAGCTGCGAAGGACCATTTCATCCTCTCGAGGATGACAATTAGTTGCTTTTTCCTCGTGCAAAATTCGGCTTCGGTCTCCCATTGCAAAGGAAGTTACGCTAAGAAAACAACATTTAACTTAAAATACAGCCATGAAGGAGAAGAATTTATTCAAAATAAAACACACTCCTGGCAAACATTGAAGTAAGGAATAATTATATTCGTTGACAACGGTCCGTGGATTGTCCGTGACGAAACTGAGAGCTTATTTTGTCACGGACTGCCTTCACGGAATGTCTGTAAAATGCCATTATTTCAAGAATATGCACAGAAAAGTATTTCTTTTAAAACCAGATCTTAGTCTTGGTTGATATCTTTCTATTCTTTCGAACAGAAACAAGGACAATTTGCTTTTAGGCCGAGTTAGCCGGAACGTTCCGTGAAAACATTCCGTGACAAAATAAAACTCGATTTCGTCACGGGCGACCACGGAACGTTGTCACGGAACGTTCACGGAATATTCCGTGACACTGGGACCCTCCTGCCTGCATCTGCTCTTTCAGCTAAAATACAAAATTGATTATCATACAATAAATGCACAAAGTGTAATTCAAACATATCTAAGGGATTAGCTCTTGGATTTCCTTTTTGTTCTTTTGGTGTTACATCAGCTAGTTTGTATCGTTAATTTGTTGTTTGCAAGAACCAAACTGGCGAGTTTATGACAAAATGCGTGTTTGGACTTTATTGTTGCTCTTAACTTATTTTCCCTCTTTTCAGGATTTCAGCTTAATGTGTTGTTTTCCTTTTCAGAATTTAACAGTTTTCTCTCCGGTTAAAGGTTAATTTGGTTGTTATTCTTTTACAAGAGTAACCAGTTTTCTTTCCACATGTCCTATTATTACAGTGTAATGTTGCGTTTGTGGGTTTATTACAATGAGTTTATTAGTTAAGGCCATTTTGAAATTCTGTACTGCAAATAATTTGTTTAAAGTAGTTTACAATTCGAGTCGAAAACTAACAACTTTCTAACTTAAAGATAATTTTGTTGATGCAAATAAAGCTTTTTGTTTCCAAACCTAACACCGTTCAGATGATTGCTATTAGATATGCAGGCTACTGCTTGGCTCCGAAAAGAGGCAAAACCTTCTTTTCAGGATGTCAATAGTTATCGAAACATTTATGTGTGCGTAAATGTGTTTTAATGACAAGGCAAAGCATGGCTGCCTTAATCTCGTACCCAGTCCCCCTGCAATTTAGGGCGTACCCCTCGTGGTAGAAAAATGCCTTGCTGCATCATCGATAGTCACTTTTCCTGTTGCCTTCACACAGTGCAGTCAAAAGTTCACTCACTAAATTTTCGAATCAAATTTCTCAAACAAGTGATTGATTATGACCATAAAGACTTATCGCTATTGTGTTGAATCATCTGCAACATTTGTTCCGTGGATTTGGTAATGACTAGAGCATCCATTATTTCGTGTGATCGTTTGCAAGGAGGGCATAAAATAGGCGGACGCAAAAGATCATGAGGCGAAGAAGGTTGGTCGCTCAATAAGGAAACAAATGCCCAGTGTTGTATTACCAAGGAACAGTAAACAGGAAGCCGAAGGGAACTGCGAAGAAAGAGGTATCTGGATGTGTTATCGTTTGCCTCAAGGAACTGAAAGCGAAGTAGCAAAGTTGTCAATAATTGGCGTTGCTTGATAGTTGCCAATTTAAGTATAAAACGAAACTGGTCATGTTGTTACAAATCACACCAGAGTCGTCAAGTGCTGCACAATCTTGAGTTGTCAAAGAAGCTGTCAGAGCTCACAGTCAATGGAATAATCTTAATCAGTCATGAAACATGCTAAAAAGAAAGCCCCTAATGGGAAAAGGGCACACACTGTACTCTCGGTTTGTATTGACCACCAAAGAAGCAAATTAGAAGTTGATCAGGCACCTGATGAATCTGAGGTAATAGGGCTTAAGAAGTAGAAATTTAGCAACCGAAAATAGTTATCAATTATCTTGTAGTTATCATTATGCTAAAACAATAAATGCGCAAATGACTTAAGACCCAAAAGTGAACTAAACCTCTAGGCATAAACAGAATGCGCAGTCCCAAGTCTGTGTGCCTGCAAAAGCATTCTTAGGGCCGGTTATGGACATAGTCGTGTTCTAAATACGCGCAAGCTCAAGTCAGCCATTAGGCAAATTCCATCAGTGAAATATTGTGGTGTGGTAAAATAATTCCTGGGCGCCAAAGACACAAAAGCATTTATCCCCCAAATTCGGTTCAATGAAACCTTATGTCCACACCATATAAACCAAAACACAGAATACCAAGAAAATGTTTGAAATTACAAAATTACAGTTACCAAATCAAAAGACGCGTTGATATCAAGCACACAAAAAGAAAACAAAAGCAAGATATATTACATATATATAGTAATAATAATAATGATGTTTAGAGTATAAATGAAGGAAGGTTTAAAACTTCAAAATTAGGTTCACCTTATATCAACAGTTCTGAGGTCACTCTCCAACCCTCAAATCCTTTCACTCACAGGGTACTAAACTTTCTTTTCAGGCCTAGCCACTTCCATTTCAGGGTTGATCATTTTATTGCAGGCTTTACCGGGGTCTCGGTTCTTCTTGTTTTCAACCTCGCATAATGAATCCATAAAATCTCTGTATCAATTTAATTGCCATTTCAGAAAGTTTCATAACTGATCTCTAGCAAAAACAANGCAAAGGCATTCTTAGGGCCGGTTATGGACATAGTCGTGTTCTAAATACGCGCAAGCTCAAGTCAGCCATTAGGCAAATTCCATCAGTGAAATATTGTGGTGTGGTAAAATAATTCCTGGGCGCCAAAGACACAAAAGCATTTATCCCCCAAATTCGGTTCAATGAGACCTTATGTGCACACCATACAAACCAAAACACAGAATAACAAGAAAATGTTTGAAATTACAAAATTACAGTTACCAAATCAAAAAGACGTATTGATATCAAGCACACAAAAAGAAAAAAAGAAGATATATTGCATATGTATAGTAATAATAATAATGATAATGATGTTTAGAGTATAAATGAAAGAAGGTTTAAAACTTCCAAATTAGGTTCACCTTATATCAAATTAGGTTCACCTTATATCAACTAGTTGTGAGGTCAACCTCCACTAACCCTCAAATCCTTTCACTCACAGGGTACTAAACTTTCTTTTCAGGCCAACCACTTCCATTTCAGGGTTAATAATTTTATTGCAGGCTTTACCGAGGTCTCGGTTCTTCTTGTTTTCAACCTCGCATAATGAATCCATAAAATCTCTGTATCAATTTAAATTGCCATTTCAGAAAGTTTCATAACTGATCTCTAGCAAAAACAAACAACCCAGCCTCCGGTACAATCCAAACAAAGTACTACAGTAATGATTTCAAGCAAATGCAAGCATATGAAAACAATAATAATAATAATAATAATCACAATTTCATAACAAATAGTATATAACACAATTTGTAAATAACACATATTTGACCAGACAAGCCTTTTCAAAATAGTAAAAAGCTTGTTACCTATATCGTGTAACCAACAATTGTTTTCTTTTAATAGCTTTTGAATCGGCGCCGTGACCTGCGCCACAGACAAGCAAATCTCCCTGTGGCTAATCAAAGCACTGGGCCGTTGGTCCAGTGACTGCTATCAGGAATATATTTGGGTACAACCTAGCCTAATCGACAAAATTCCCAGGTTGTTATCTTTGTATATTTAAGGAGGGTGTTATATGCGTAAGAATTTTTTTTAGTGCAGAAGAGAAAAGGATATGAAATATGAAAACTGATACTAAGAAAAATAAACAATATAACATATTGAAAAACAAGGGAGGGTAATGCCAACCCCACCCCCCTCCCCCAAGGCCCACAACAAATTGTTACTAATATTAGTAGGTATTGTCATAGTCAATTGTAGTACTGTGTTGGTGCATGTCAGATGCAATCATCCGTATTTATGATCCAGTCATTAGTCAAACATACCAAATTATTCATTAATGATTTAACAATGCAAATCCTCAGCCGATGTCCTGCACCAATTCTCATTTTGGGGCAGTTAAATCGGAATGATTTTGTGGTGCAGGTGCCCCAGCAGACTAGCGTCCTTGTCCACCAATGCATCTGATATTGTTATTTTATGGGTAGGTTTTGTTTTCTGGTATATTTTGAGTTAAATTTAGATCTGACCAATGTATCTTTGATATTTTTGTGTCTCTTTAGAGCAACAAAAGGTTGTTTTGTCCATATTTGTTTAAGTATTTCATCATTTTCAATTGATTACCAGTTATCTTTTAATATTTTACCAATTTCTATTTTTGTGTTGTCATATGGGAGGACAAAAGGTAGATTTTGTGGTGTCTGTGTAGTCTGTTTGTTGTTGTCAAATAGTAGATCTGACTGTGAATATTGTCTAATTTTGTTGAATTGTTTTTTTATTTCAGAAAGGTTGTAACCTCCTTACTAGATTGTTTCTTAGTATTTCCAACTTCTCTTCAAGCTGTTCATTCTTGGTAATTATTCTCCTATATCTCAAGTCTTGGCTGTAAATGATACCCTTCTTACAGCTGTTGGGATGAAAGGAGTTGTTGTGTAATAGGGTGCATATATCTTATTTTTTAACAAAAAGGGTACTTTCTAAGGTACCCTCCTTGTTGAAGGATATGGTAGTATCCAAGAAATCAATTTGCTGCAAAGAGTGTTCTGCTGTGAATTTTATTGTTGGGAAGCATTGGTTGCAATGGCCTAAACACTTGAGGAGGGCCTCATCCCCATGCGTCCACACCAGAAAGATATGAATCTTTTCCAAATCAGGGGTGTTTTTTGTTCTGGTGCAGTGGTTAGTATGCGGCTTTCGCAGTTATGCATGAATATATTTGCAAAGTTTTGGCAAAGGGGGTGCCCATTGCTGTACCATGGATTTGTAGATAGTGTTTTTTGTCAAATTCAAAATAGTTGTTTTTAAGAATGAATACAAACATTTGTTGTAGATCTTGCATCGGGAGGGGGAGTTTCCCTTGGTAAAAGTGTTGCATTGCTCCAAGGCAGTATTGTATACCCAGATCCTGTGGGATATTGGTGTATAGAGATTTGACATCCATTGTTACTAAAATATTGCCTGGTTTTATTCGTTCCTGTAGATTTAGGACAGTTTGTAGAAAATCAGTTTGTAGAAATTGTAGGAGGGTGTTTCTTTAACAATTGGTTTCAGATAAAAGTCAAGATACTGGGACAGTGCCACAGTAGGTGATTGACAGCCTGCAGTGGCGAAGGTGGGTGGAAACAACTGGTCATGCTCTGCACCGAAGGCGGAAAAGCTTTGGGGGACCGGGGGCGGAGCCCCCGGAAATTTTTTTGGGCCAAGCCCTTTACTTTGCTGGGAAACGCCCTCTTGAAAATAGTGATGGTGGTTGCATCTAATTGCTGGAGGGATTAAATGTATACCTGATGAAGAAGGCAGACTCTCATTTTCATGAAGTTTTGACCAGAATTAAGGTAGCATGTTTTTATTTCAAAAGAAAATTAGGTCTGACCTTCTGGCATACTTTGTTTCTTCTTCGTATCTAGAGTTCAATAATTTGTTTTTGTTTCTATGATTGCTATTGATACAATTCTTGACATTATGGACAAATTCAGATTTGAAAGTTTGTTTGTGATTCTCAAAGGCAGAGTTTCTTAAATTCTTGGGCATCTACCAGATACTTCTTAAAATGAGTTTCTTAAATAAAAGAATGTAATTCAAACCTGGCCTGGCATTTTATGTGAAACATTTTATGTTTATTGATAGATCTTGCAGGCATTGCATGTCAAATTTATTACATTTTGGGCAATTCTTTTAGTTGAAAACATTTTTCATTTGTCTTGTTTGAAGAATTTTGTCTCAATCATAGTCTATGTCTCAATGAAAGACTTTGTTCACACTGTTTCATAGCATTTCACAACATTACAAGTGAATTACAACAGCTTTTACAATAAGGTTTTCTTTTATGGGAGGAAGTTCCTTTTCAGCAACAAATTACATAAAAAAATACACAAATACAGATATTTGTCTTTGAAAGTTCCTTTAGCAACTAACTCAGATTATGTCATCATTGCACAAAACAGTAACTTCTTTTGGAAAGCTCTTTTACCAATAACAAATTATGATAATTCTGCATCATCAGGAAAGTTCTCTTAAAAAGTTCTTTGTACCAGCAATCAGGAAAGTCAACAAAGACATCATTCTCATCTCATGAATTATCACTAACAGATTAAACTTGGAGTTCTCTTGGAAATTCCTTTGGTCAGCAAGGATATGGAAGCAAACAAGGAAGATCTCTTGGACGTTCACCTGAAAAATTAAAATATTCTAATATTTGTTGCTTTAAAACAGCACAAGATAACATAATATGTAGAATTTAAAATGATAATTAATAACACAGAAGGGATAATCAGCCCCATTTTATTTACGCCAGACTTAATTAATAAGGTTATAATGGTTGTTGTTTGCACTTCACATCTTCTCCTCTCCTCAGTCTTGAAACAAATAGTCCACCCTCCCAGCTGCATCAAACGTTATTATACCTCATAAAAAGTGAGAGACGAATTCCAGCAGCTTAGAACATGTACCTGCTGTACCTGCTTTCTACCCATTTTGAGGCAAACGGGCCTAAGTATTTAATAAACATGGCTAATAGAGAAGTCACTACTTACTTTACCTACTTTCACTTTCACAGAGAAAATCCTTCTTCGTATTTGTACCAAGCTTGTTCGAAGATTCTACGTTTGGTCTTTAACCCGTCTTTAATACCAACCAAATGCAAAACGAAACTGGAGGTTCTGTGTTGCTTTGCTAGGCCCAACCACACACCAACACAGCAACTGCGTGCATTGCAACTCACGAATGACACAGGGATGCCTTTGTAGACTTCAGTCATGCTTTTAGAAATGGGCAGGCTTGAGGTACAAATTATTTGCAATGGGCTTTGTGGACGAGAATATTCAGCCAATCAAAACGCACCATTCATCGATAAAGCAGGAGTAGGTTATGATTACCATTACGACGAGGTCCTGCTAATCGAAAATGGCATGCCAAAGCTTTGTTCTTCCCTTTTGTCTCAAAAGAGGACTCTTTTGTTGAGCATGACCAAACATAGGGTACCAGTCTTATGGGCATGACCAAATACAGGGTGCAGCATCCGGTTGGTCATGCTCAAAGATGGATGGATGCCCTGTGTTTGGTCCTGCTTTCAGTATCGAATCTCATTGGATGAGCTGGACTGAGTACGGGGGACATCATTGGACAAGCCTGAATAATACGGGGGGGNAACCTTCACGGGCATAGGGACACGGGGAGGAAAAACTGTTATAAAACAACTACCACGTTCCATAACGCCTGTGATATGATACAGGAAACAAGTGAAAGTGAAGTAACTGGTATTTCTTCAGTTTTTTAGAAATCTGACAGTTGAGTTTCTTCTAAGCAATTTCTTATAAACAAAAATATTTGTATCAGATAAAAAAGTAGGTTTAACTTCCTCAAATAATACATTCAAAACAACTTGATTACCACATTTTTGGGAAGACATTTCTAGGGAAGTAGGTGGCAGAGGGCTTTTGGTCAGCTTTTGAAATGTTTTGAACTAGCTATGAAAACTTATGTTTTGCAATTGAATTTTGATTCAAGTAGGTGTACAAATGTCCTACAGTGTGTTAAAATCAAAGCTTTTGTACTCACCCTTATCTAGGTATCAAATGCAGAAGCACGTTATTGTTCTAACTTTGTAACAAAGTTGATTTTTTCAGGTTAACAGATACGTTTTCAAGGTTTGTAAGAATTTCTGATAAAGGTAGGAAGTCAAAGTGTTAAGTAAACCACTATGATAAAGCATTGTCTAAAAAGTTTGAATTCTTGTTTTACATTTTCCATGGTAATCTTATATTACCCGTTTTACAAGTAAATGCAGTTCAAAACAGTGCTAGCTACATCAGTGCTAACGTTAAATTACAGCCTCATTTCTGTTGATTCTCCACGCTCATTTCAAAGCCATTAAAATGAGCTCATGTCAGATATGTTCAATTTCTCATTTGAGTTTGGTAGACCGATTCAGAAGGCGCCTCCCCCTGCAAACCCCTTCCAAACCCAAACCTCTGTGAAATTTATGTTTGATTTGATGGATAACAATGCTGTGCACGCCCACTGCATTCTTAAATTGGCTTTCTTCAACGATTTGAACAGCAGAAAATTCTTTTGTATTTTTATTTTTTAATAATCTGATATAATTGCCTTTGACTATTGGCGGCCTAACTTACGAAACTGAACACATCAATTGTTGTATTGGGCCCTTGGCCATAGTGGTGACCCGCATGTTTGCTTTCGCGTTTGGCCTGCAGATTACTTGACCTGCTGGCCTGCAGAATCAAGGTGCCGCTTGTTGTAAAGTTTCTTGTAGCAGTTTGTTGTCGTACAGCTCCCTTGCCTCTGCAAGTAGGGAGTTGATTTTTGTTATTTCATTTGTCGCCAAGTGTCCATAGTTTTTTGCGTGGATCGTGGAAATTTTTTCTTTGAAGGCTTGTATTGCTTCCTCCAAGTCACTTGCAAATGTTCTTCTTAGGCCCTTTTGCGGGTCGTTTTGGAAATTGATACCAGCAATCGAACGGAAAGGGCCATTAGTGGCAAATCCCTCAAAAATCCTCACTCGCGACTCAAAGTACGAGTGGGATCGCCAGTAGCCGCATAGATCTCTGTATAGGTGGTTCGGTATGTCTTTGGATAGTGGGATATTCGTTGGTGATTGTATTCGGGGTTGTTAGTGTGGTGTGATGGGTTCTTCGTCTTCTCATGAGGTTGACTTTGTTTCTGGTTCGGTGGTGGGTATGTTACATTTGTCACTGCTGGGCTCTTCATAGTCCATCAGGGTTGTTTCTTCTGCCATGAGTTCACTGGCAGTTTGTACTCCCACTCTTCGACAGCGGAGAGGTATTAAGAGTGGTAGTTGATATGTTTCATTTGTTTCTAGGTAGAAGTTGTAAGGTTGTGTAAGTAACTGAAATGATGAAGATAGGAACTCTTATCAAAATAAATGATAAACTGGTAGAAAAGAGATATCAGTAAAAAGTAAGGGCCCAAATAGATTATAGATGCAGAGTGTTAGTATAGAGGGAGGGAGGAGTCACAGGTTAGCGGTCAGAGGAGTTTGTGTAGCAATGGCGGCAACAATCGCGCCCTAAAGTACCAATGGGTGGCGGTCTGTAAATACAGGCGGCAAATAAACAACGTCGCTAACGATAACAGGGCGTATTAGTGGGTGAAATATGTAAAAATACACGGAATAAATTACCTTGCTTGGATGATCGTTGAAATGTAAATCTGTTGGATGCCATGTTTTCGTGAAAATTTCCGTAAGCGTGAGTGTAGATGCATGTGATATGTGTGAAGGCGATAGAACAAGAGGGCGTGCTTTGGCAAAACATGCGCTTTTAAAGGAGTAAACCGAGGGAGGTGTGAGAGGCCTGGGGCACAGGAACATGTGGCTTGGGGTGCGGGGAGACAAAAGAGCGGCGCTGCACTGCACAGTTGCTGGGTTGTGCATGGTATAACTGAAAACGAGGTACGGGACAGGGAGTCGAGAATCCATTGGTAGATTGAAAGATTAGTTAGGCCTTAGCCCGTACGAAACTTGCAGAGCTGCAATTTTGCGTTTTAAGCTGTGTCAAGGCTGCAGCAGAGCTGTGCAGCCTAGGAACAGCTTACAACAGCATGTTAGCGTTGGGCTGCACCAGAGCTGTTACCCTGCAGCCTTGGTTGCAGCTGCATCCTGTTCAGAAATTTTGACTGCAAGAAGGCTGCAATTAACGCTGCATGGAAAAAATTGCAATACAAGATACTTGTTGACATGCATTCCAGCTGCGACAGAGCTGTTGGTAGTTGTGGGATGATCGGGCTGGTTTCAAGACTGCGAATATGCTGCGACAGAGCTGCCACAGGCTGCAAAACTTTGACGAACAAATCGTATACATATTTTTTTTAAGCGACTCTAGCAGAAAACCGGAGGAAACCAAACTCTTGAGAAAATTGAGTACCAGCAAATATAATTATCAAAGAAATGTTTCAAAAACATTGAGCAAAACTATACCTTTTAGCATTATTTGGGTTGGACATACATTTTCTGTTTAAAAACAAGAAGTGGTGGATGCAACAAACATCAACCAATTCAAGAACAGAACAGAATCGATCGATTTTGGTTTAATAAGAAATGCAGATATGACTATGAATACAACATATTTGATGAGAAGGACATAGCTTGATGAACCAGACATGACTGATGAGTTTTTGTCATTGTGTATGTTTTTTGTTGTTTTATGTTCGTGTGTTTTTGCTCGTAACTCGCACATAAGTCAACAAAGGGGTTAGGAGACTAACAGGCCTGTTGCGATAGCTTCGATTCAAATTCAAATCCATATCTGCAGTTACAACAGGAAATCTAAAAATAAGCTTTATAGTGATCTCAACCAACAGGATTTCCGGTTTCACTGGAACAGTAAATTCCGGTAAAATTCTATCTCATATCCATCTCTGTATATTTCAAGTCGGTGACAGTCAGCCTTTTAGTCTTCTGGCCAGTTTTTGTAAGATCTCCGCATAGTGGACTGGGATCTACCACCAGTCCAGGTCGGATGTATTTCTATATATATATAAAACCACTTTGCAACTCACAACCAAGTATTGAAAGGTTTTCTTAACTCCAATTTACCTCTGATCGTTTCTAGTAGAGTTTCTTAATTTTCCGGAAAAGGCTACTACCGTTTCTTATAAGAGGTTTCTTATACAAAACTGAGTGTACATAAACTCAACTAACACAACTAAGACAAATAAGGCACTCGCAACAATGAGGCCAACTAAATTTTGCAATTAATTTTTTTAATTAAACACTGGGGCAAGTAAGGCAAATAACGCAAGTAATGCAACCACAACAACGAGGCCAACTAACGTACGTAGGACCACTGAAGGAACCAAGGCCGCAAATGCCACTAAGGCAACAAATGCAACTACATCAACTCAAAAACTAAAACAACAGGGCATCGACAACAACGAGGGCAAAGCAACAAAGACCACTAGCACAACTAAGGCCACAAACTTGCATAGTTTGACTGCTTTGGAACAAAGAAAACTATCCACCTTGCACAAATTCTGACTTACGAAAATTGATTTAATAAGATAAATGCAGATCGAACATTCACGTTTTAAAATCTACTACACATGAGAGTAATAAAAAACAGGACAAATACAACTATGAACGACGGACAGCCACCAGAACAAGCAGCATATCGAAAAGGATACTCTGCCACAGATCACCTACAGGTAGTGAATCAGCTACTTGAAAAGTCTAACAAATACATAAATCCTTTGTATATGACCTTTGTGGACAATCAAAAGGCCTTTGATTCCATATGTCAAAATACAGTATTTGAAGCCCTAGAAAAACAAGGAGTGCCAACTTCATACATGAATATCCCAAAGTCGGCCTGCAACGGAGGCACAGCAAAGATAAGAACGGATAAACTAAGCGAAAAAATCAATATACAAAAAGGAGTAAGACATGGCGAATAACAGGGCGAAAGACAGGGCGAAAAAAAAACCTGAGATTCGCAGATGACATAGTACTATTCTCTGGAAATGCAAAGGAATTAGGCACCCTTTGAAGTATGACATCACTAGGCAATTGTGGCCTTGCATGGTTGCAAGCCTCCATATTAACTACATCATTTCCCTATACAACCTTTGTGCCATGACAAACTGCCCAATGACCACCCGAAACCGGGAACAGGAATTTTGCCTATCATCCCAAAGACTGCACCTTCGTAATTGTGTATTCTATGAGTCAAAAATGATGTGGATGAGAAAGGCACAAGAACGTAATCTGTGGAGGCGTTTGTGGAGGCCCTGCATGCAGTGGTATGAACAGCTCATGACGATGATGATGATTCTAGAATCAGATTTTTCAATAGAGACCAATCCAAGACAAACATCCTTAGAATAAAGAGATGATGAATCCCAAAACTTGTTGCATGTCAGGAAAAAAACTGTTTCTTACTGTATCAGTAGCTTTCTAATCTATTAGGAAAGAAACCGCAAAAGTTCAAAGTATTATTTTGGTTGTCCTTGTACTCTGTGAACACACACTTTGTAATAATAAACTCCAATGGGATGACCAGGACAGTCCATTCATCTCGTTTCACAGGCACAACATTTCTGCATGTTACGCCACTGGTCAGGTCTGTAACAGGATAACCCTTTATTTACCACCATAGAGAAAAAAAGTAGTAAGATGTTCACATACTTATATCTTAGCTTGAACATGCATTCATTAAGATAATTTTGTAAACAAAAGTGAAAAAGGGTAATTTCGTTCAAAATTAGGGGTTGGGACTTATAAGTCCCAACGTTTGTTATCATACCAATTTTTCAGAAATATGGATTTTGCTGCTTTTCAAAATTTGTACTGTCAGCAAGCATAAGTTCTGTCCAATCAATCTGTCAATAAGAAATTTGTAGGTTTCAAGAACAATAGCACATAAAGTACCAATTAGGGCGTGGCAAAGGGTGGGGCCCATTTTTGTAGGTACAAGAATAGGAACATGAAAGCATAAAATCATACTTCAAGTAGATTTCATCTTGTCTAATCACCTTATGCCATACACAATTAAAATCTG
Source organism: Aurelia aurita (assembly GCA_004194415.1). Taxonomy (NCBI): domain Eukaryota; kingdom Metazoa; phylum Cnidaria; class Scyphozoa; order Semaeostomeae; family Ulmaridae; genus Aurelia; species Aurelia aurita. The sequence continues at coordinate 70,200 of REGM01000600.1, forward strand.
AAAGATAACACACTCACTTGAAAAGTACAATCTTTATAAAAACCTTAGGATAATGTAATATCAAAATGGTCCATTGTCATGAATAGCCCTTTTATTTACTCATCAACTTCATGATACTCTAAGAAGCAGTTTTTATTTTCATTGCAATATAGAAAGACCATGCATGTGCTGCACTTGCTGT
>REGM01000601.1:0-16148 GCA_004194415.1 Aurelia aurita
TTTTTCCATTTTATACAATTAAATAAGGGCTTTATTTTGGAGAAAGAAAGATAATTAAGGAGAGGCAAGGGAAGTGGATTTGGGCTTTGTAATTCTGTACTGATATCCTCTTTTACATGTCGAAGGACCTTGAAAAGTCAGTGATAGGGGTCTAAATTCCCAGCTGATTGTCATTGAAAGGGGTCCTCTTGTGAATGCATGGACAAGCATGTATGTGGTCCTGTAATTCAAGTGCACCCGCCGGGCTACTATTCCATTGCGACAACCAGTCAGTTGTAAATATTTGGTCAGCAAATAGGTCTAAATGTCCTGACTTAATGTGCCTTCTCCAAAAATTATTCTTCATAACTGCAAAGTACAATTTTACTGTCAATGTTATTCACATAGCAGGTATCAACAATTCACTGGCGGATTCTCTTTCTCGTTCACAGGTCAGCAAGTTTTTTCGGCTGGCACCCCAAACAGAGGCAGCGGCAACGCCAATTCCAATTCCACTAGAAGTTTGGGACATTTAACATATGAACTATCAGATTTGCAATCTCATTCAATGGCAGAACAAAGCACAGTTACTAACAAGGTCTAGAAGGCAAAATATAGTAGGCCTAGTTGGTGATTCGACCTCCCAGGGAGCAGTTCCCTGCAGAGCGGTCACCAGTATTTCCATTTGACTGAAAATAACCGAATCTTAGAATTGCTTGTCCGTGTTTTTGAAACTTCGGAAGTTTTGTTCGTTTTTTCGAAACTTTGGAAGTTTTCTTCGTGTTTTGCTGGCCTATATAGACTACACAGGCATTACTATATATTTTGCCATAATATGTGTTAAGTATGGCAAAATCATTGTTGCCTAATTTTGCAAAGCAATGTTTCTTTCGTGATTAATGTGTGAGCTTAAATGTAAAAAAATACCTATAGGCACATACAAGCAAAATATAATGTCCTATTAGACAAATTACAAACGTTTGAGTCTTTGTTCTCTGTCATTGTGTCTGATCCATGCTTTGAAATGAAGCCATTTTTTCACAGTGATTCTGCACAAAAACTGCCCGCTTGTAACAACCCTGACAAAATATAAAACACAGTTCAAAATCCTTTCAAAATACAAAGTTCGAATGTAAACTATGTGAATTTATCAAATTTGTTTACTTTATGATTTAAAGTCGATCGTTATGATGAATAATGCCACGTTGTCTGGGTGACGTAAAAATCAAAGATTTGAGTTCTGAATCTGGTGAACACGCAGTGTGATGGCAAACATGCGCTGTCCTCGCTCGTTCCTAGACACCTCTGGCTCGTATTCGCCTGGCACGTCCTAAATCGTACAGTTCTGGACTGACCTAACAGACATGATCGAAGTGAAGGTTAATAACAGTCTGGCAAGACTTGAAGAGAAGCTTGAAAAAAGACTCAATGGTATAAGCACAAATATCAATAAGAATAAAACATCTTGGGATGATATACTTCAAAGAGTACAGCAGGCTCAATCCATCGCTCAAGATGCAAGCAACACAGTGATTCAGGTAAAGCTTGACATTCTAAAGAATACCAATGAGTTAAATTCAGTACAAAATGAACTTGAAGACCTCATAAATCGACAGATGAGGAAAACTTTGGTGTTTTATGACTTTCATGAAAAAAGGAATGATTCCTGGGATGAATCCAAACACCTCCTTGAAAAACACTTTGAAGCTTGTGGCCTAGGGGAAGTTGATATCAATACGACCACAGAGCCAATACCAGGAATAAATCTAATGAAAAAGAAAATTCCACTACATATCGGGCTTTCTTATAAAACTGTATACAAGTTTTTAAAATTCTGAGGCCAAGAGTTTTCATCAAATCACCCTACAACTATTGTTATGTTAACCCTCAATAGCTGAATAAAATGTTGGTATTTTTGTTATAACTTTCAGTAAGTTGGTTGTAGAGCAATAAACCAGCAAGTGTAAAATTTCCTCTTAGGCCCAACCTAGAGCTTTCAATAGAGACAAGCTAAGAATTATACAAAAGACAGAAGTATATCGGCCCTCGATTGAATGGTCTTTCTGATGATACGCACAGAAGAACAAAACGCCGGCACCAGTACAGATATTGCCCAGAGAAGCTGTCTGATCGTGTGTTTCAGCATATTGCAGAGATTTACGCAAACATCAAAGATAAGAAGAAAATTGTGGGTGACATCCTCGTGGAAACTGCTGAAGACGAGACTGTAATAATTGGAAAAGCAGAGTGGAATTCAAGACAGGATGGGGATGGTGTGGCAAAGCTGGAGTAGACCACAAATGCTAAGAAGATTTTGTACACAAAGTTGGCGATGGTGACGATGCATATGAGAAGTTATTAGATGCTATCAAGGAAAATGTAACTGATGGTTATGCTCGAGTGATATTAATATCCAATCCACAAAGATCTCCCACACTAGTTGCACTACTACAGGCTGTTTGCAACAAGTTTGATTACAAGATTGTGCAGCGTCAATGGTAAATGCAAGTAGTTGTAATTTGCCTGTTGTCATAAATGCTTTTGTATGCTATTTTGAGTTAGTAGCAGGTACTTGATTGTTGAGTATTGCAGACTTAAGTTATGTTTTCTTAAGTTATGTTTACATTTGGTTCCAAGGCTTCTAAGGATCTTTCAAAATGTTATTGTAATGAATGTTGGCAGGATTTGGGCAAAAGGGGCCATAATATAAAATGTAAATTAATTTTCTTGTTTTACCACTCAGCAATACATTGTTGTATTCATTCTTTCTTCATACAGCTTTGTTTTGAACGATTGAACATGATTCTTTTTGCCCTGTTCACACCAATTGATCTAGAGGTTGTTGCACATAAAATTTATTTGTTATGTTGCTGCTCTTTGATAAAGTTATTGAAAGGATGGGACTTGTGGCTAACTGTTGGTCGTTAACTTAATGGACATAAATTGTTTAAAGTTTTTCCATTTTATACAAATAAATAAGGGCTTTATGTTGGAGAAAGAAAGATAATTAAGGAGAGGCAAGGGGAGTGGCACTGTCATTCTGTACTGATATCCTCTTTTACATGTCGAAGGACCTTGAAAAGTCAGTGATAGGGGTCTAAATTCCCAGCTGATTGTCAGTGAAAGGGGTCCTCTTGTGAATGCATGGACAAGCAAGTATGTGGTCCTGTAATTCAAGTGCACCCGCCGGGCTACTATTCCATTGCGACAACCAGTCAGTTGTAAATATTTGGTCAGCAAATAGGTCTAAATGTCCTGACTTAATGCGCCTTCTCCAAAAATTATTCTTCATAACTGCAAAGTACAATTTTACTGTCGATGTTATTCACATAGCAGGTATCAACAATTCACTGGCGAATTCTCTTTCTCGTTCACAGGTCAGCAAGTTTTTTCGGCTGGCACCCCAAACAGAGGCAGTGGCAACGTCAATTCCAATTCCACCAGAAGTTTGGGACATTTAACATATGAACTATCAGATTTGCAATCTCATTCAATGGCAGAACAAAGCACAGTTACTAACAAGGTCTATAGGCACATACAAGCAAAATATAATGTCCTATTAGACAAATTACAAACGTTTGAGTCTTTGTTCTCTGTCCTTGTGTCTGATCCATGCTTTGAAATGAAGCCATTTTTTCACAGTGATTCTGCACAAAAACTGCCCGCTTGTAACAACCCTGACAAAATATAAAACACGGTTCAACATCCTTTCAAAATACACAGTTCGAACGTAAACTATGTGAATTTATCAAATTTGTTTACTTTATGATTTAAAGTCGATCGTTATGATGAAAAATGCCAAGTTGTCTGGATGACGTAAAAATCAAAGATTTGAGTTCTGAATCTGGTGAACACACGGTGTGATGGCAAACATGCGCTGTCCTCGCTCGTTCCTAGACACCTCTGGCTCGTATTTGCCGGGCACGTCCTAAATTGTACAGTTCTGGACTGACCTAACAGACATGATCGAAGTGAAGGTTAATAACAGTCTGGCAAGACTTGAAGAGAAGCTTGAAAAAAGACTCAATGGTATAAGCACAAATATCAATAAGAATAAAACATCTTGGGGTGATATACTTCAAAGAGTACAGCAGGCTCAATCCATCGCTCAAGATGCAAGCAACACAGTGATTCAGGTAAAGCTTGACATTCTAAAGAATACCAATGAGCTAAATTCAGTACAAAATGAACTTGAAGACCTCATAAATCGACAGATGAGGAAAACTTTGGTGTTTTATGACTTTCATTTCATTTCATTTCATATTGATGACTTGTACACACTATTTAGGAACGTCATCATACCAATTTAACAATAATTACATTTAGAATAAACATCTAAAAGTATGTAACAAAACACTAAGAACTATGATAAGAACTTTTGATAAGCGAATTAAAGAAAAAAAGGGGAATGATTCCTGGGATGAATCCAAACAGCTCCTTGAAAAACACTTTGAAGTTTGTGGCCTAGGGGAAGTTGATATCGATACGACCACAGAGCCAATACCAGGAATAAATCTAATGAAAAAGAAAATTCCACTACATATCGGGCGTCCTAAAAAACTGTATACAAGTTTTTAAAATTCTGAGGCCAAGAGTTTTCATCAAATCACCCTACAACTATTGTTATGTTAAGCTGAATAAAATGTTGGTATTTTTGTTATAACTTTCAGTAAGTTGGTTGTAGAGCAATAAATCAGCAATTATAAAATTTCCTGTTAGGCCCAACCTAGAGCTTTCAATAGAGACAAGCTAAGAATTATACAAAAGACAGAAGTATATCGGCCCTCGAATCCAAAGCCCTTGAATCTGTGTATTAAAACTTACAGAAATGTTAGTGCCCTCTTGAGGGCTGCTAAGGCTCTTGATCCACCTAAATGTAAATTGCTTTACAATTCTTTTATCATGTTGAACTTCAGGTATTACCCCCTTATTTTGATGTTTTGTGGGAGAATTGCTAACAAAGAAATTAACAGGGTTCATAAACATAAACATAAAGAGTGATAGTAGCTTTATGTAGCTGACTCTGGTGACCTGTATAAATATAGTATTATTATTATTAACATTGAAAGCAAATATCTCTTGAATCCTGTGTATTATACTAATTAATTTAGTTGCCCTGGATTTATCAAGTTATCCATATAGTACTCCTCTACATCGAATTGAAAGGATTGTTCAGTTTAAAATTGAATCTTCTATGTCTTCTACCTTATCCACGCCAATAGACAAAATCGGCTAAGTTGTTTTACCAATTTTGAGTTATGTGACCATAAGTATACGCCGTTAAAGAAAGCGAAGGGTCCTTCATGACGAAAAAATGCCAATTTCACGAAAGAGGCTCTTTCTTGGAAGGAGAAAATTAGCGAACAAATTTGCGGAAACATTGGCAAGGAGAAACGAAAATATGTAAAACGCATCTTACCTTAACCCTATTTCACATGGGGGGCGTTTTTCGCCTTCCCCTAAACAAACTTTGTTACATTGCGCTCAAACGACACAAGGTATGACAATGATGACCATAGAATTTCCAGAAATTTCTTGAAAATAGCCTTTATTACAGGGCCCTTATTGATAACAGTTAGCACTGACAAGGTTTACCCTGTATAAATATTTCTATTATTATTGTTATTATTATTTCTAAGATACTTTTTGTCAACATTGCTTGGCAAGAAAGTCTAAACATTGCTCCTTTGGCTAGGGCTTCAGTATGTATTGTGCCTCATACTTTTGTATTTACAGAATTCTAAAAGTATAGCTTGTATTTGTATTTACGTAAGGCAGAGGAAGCCACCCACTAAGGTGAACAACAAGAATGTTATGAAACTTTTAAGAAACTCCAAAGAAACTTTCAGTATTCAAAGGTTAACATTCCATTACTGGGGGTCAAATTCCTCTTATAGAAAACAACTTGTATTCAAGTTCAAGCAAAACATTTCTTTGCCTAAATCCTCAAAAACAAAATTTGTGGCAAAAGATTGAGTACTTCAGCAGGATGATGATAATCCAGACTTGAGAAAAAAATGTTTTTCCCTCAGTCTCTGGAATTGATTCAGTTTCAATTCAACTTTGCTGGCGTGAAGGAGAAACAATTTGTTGATATGTACAAGTAAAGTTATGAAAAAACTTAGAATGGAAGAATGGCAGGAGTTTCCTCTTTCATTTCTGATCAAGGCTTTGGTTGATTGGTACTTCAAAAGCAACAAGTTTTAATACCAGCCAGATTACTCAATGAAAAATGTGCAACCTCTGGATCGAGCATATTCGTGACTAATGTTTCATAAAATCATGATTATGATAAAATCTAAAATGAAAGAAGTTATTTACAGCCAGTAAATAAAAACAGAAAAGTTTTGCAACACTAATATTAGAACTAGCTAATTCATATGCATCATCCAGTCATCCTTAGCAAAATATTTCAAAAATTTCTCGCGCAAGACCTGGGATACAGAAGACGTCTTTCAGTGCATTTTGCAACGATTGGTCTGAGTTGAAGGGGATGAAAACTTTAACAACTTATTTCTTCAGCTAAGGAGGAGGGATGAGAAGATTTCAGAACTTTATTTGCAGCAGAAACTAACCAAAGGTCGAAGAATCAACATTGGGACTTTTCGCATTTGAATGCATAATAGGCCTATCCACAGAAAACGGCAACATAACAGGGCCTTTCCACAGACATCCTTGGACCCAGCCACATTTTATTCCTCTCAAGCTACATATGTAGCTATAGCTTCCATCTATTAATTCAAATCATCATCTCCGTCCAGAAAACCCCGTTCAAATAAATGCAACAGATCCTCAAAACGTTGAGCTGCGTACGTCTAACTTCCATGATCATCTGAACTGTACACTTTCAGGTTGTTGATGTTGCTTGTTCAACCTCAAATCGTGAACAACGCCCGATAACAATAGTGCACTGTTGGCTTCCAGACTATCTTCTCTTATGACTATGATTTGATGAACAATGTGGGTATTTATGCTCGAACCGAAGTTGATGAGATTCAGCATGTCCACAAAATTGGGGATCTCGAATACAGAACCCTCGTTCAATCCTTAAATAGAGAGCAAAAATAATTATTTTACCATGTATAGCATTGGGTGAAGACATGTAATGAATCGCTGTCATTGTTTCTCAGTGGCGGTGCTGGAGTTGGGAAGAGTTGAGTTACAAATGCTCTTTATGAGGCTCTCGTCAGGTTGATCAAGGTTGATTACGATCATCAAGTTGGTTCAAATCCAGATGACATTAAAGTCCTAAAACTTGCTCAAACTGGAAAGGCTACCTACAACATTTGATGAAGTACGATTCACTCAGCATTAATAGTCCAGGAGGAGGAGGGGGGACTGGTAAGAAAAAGATGGAATTTATATGGAGGAGTGTTTCTGGTCAATTCTGGGGCGCTGATTACGAAAATCAATGTTATACGGCGAATGTCCGGGGCCTTCAGCCTCGTTTTGGCGAAAAAGCCTTGTTTTCGCCAAAAATGCAAAATCGCTTAAATTCAAGAATCTGTTTAATTCGCCAACCATAAATCACCAGAAAACATCAGCAATATACAAAATATAAGTTTCTGAACTGAAATCAAATATTTTAAACTTCCAGTCATGTGATATTACGTCACATGACTGAAAATACGATATCAATGGAAATTCCGTCTAAAATAGTTTCCAATTTACTTTGCAACAATAGCGAAGCTATTCTATATCTAGAAACTCGTCCAATTCATATTCATCTTCAAAAACGTCAAAATCTTGGTCGATTGTCTCATCAGCCGCCTCTTGTAGGCGTTCATCGATGTCTTCAGGGAAGCAATCCTCACTCCAAATAATGGATCCGTCTTCACCCCAACCATTTCTTTCTGGACGTTCCATCTCTAGCATTAGTCTGTGGGCATTTCTATACATAAAGGCAACGTAGTTGGCTCTTTCACAGTGAAACTCTAGGCTTCTTTTGCAAGGTGGCATCATAGAGAGGTCGATAATTTTATCATCTTTCTCGTATTTCTGCCAAAAAAGTTTTCTTCTGACGTCATTTACTGACTGCAGTCTTAGGTAACCATACAGGCAACAAACAAATCTTTCCAATGTCGAAACTATTTCTTGGCTTAGTTCTACTTCGTCTCCGAGAGTTGCAAATGTAGCTTTGAACTCAATACGCTGTTTCATCGTTTTCTAGCATACTTTCTTTCCTTTACGAAAAAACACGACACATAGTCATTGCCAGTAAAGACATGTAAGCCAATCAGTGCCTTTTGCTGCTGAATCGTAAGACCATTTGATGACATGTCATAGATCTTTCTTTCTTTCCCTGTGCCGTTATCAATTAATACTGTGATGTCTTTGAATTGATAGGCGACGAAAAACACCAAGATATCAATGTCACCTGATGGAGAACGAATAATGACTGATTTATCAGGAGGGAGATTTGCTGCTTTCACAAGAGAAGTGCTATCAGGAGCGAGAAGTGCTACGAGCTTTGTATCTGCTTCTTCATGATCGCTTCGGAGCTCGTCTACAATGGTCACGTCGTGAGATCTTATTTTGATGCAATGGGCCTTGTTTGAGAAGAAGATAATCCTGTCTTGTAAATCTTCTTTACTTTCGATTATTGATCTCTCGATAAGATTGAAAAGGGATTCTTTATTTTCACCATTTCGCAGGAAAGCTCCGAAGTCTGAAGGGATCTTCAGGTCTGGACTGACTATGATGTATCTTTCTCCTTGACCGCGGATTTTTCTCTCTCCGCCTTTAATGCTGTTTTGCGCATAGGTATCACAAACAATGTACACAACTTTGTACCTTCGTGCAATGGATGATAAAATCTTTGAAGAAAGCTGTCTTATTGTTTCCACTTTGCCGCAAAAGCTCCTTATGGCAGCAGCAAGGTTGAGAAAGTATGTACCGGGTGGGTCAGAAAAAACACTCCCCGTTTGAAAGGCCACTGCTCCCTGGATATCGAGGCAATAATATTGGTAGATATATTGTTTAATAGTGGACATGTTCAAATAAATTCCAAATTTTACCTGACTAAAATTGGCCACTCCCTTCTGAAATTAGGAGGGATTTTCTCAAGAAAGCCCCTCGAAGAAACCTTCAAAAACGGCAAGAAATCACCACCAAATTTTCGTCATATTTCTGCCTAAATAGCAATGACTTGTACATGCTTTAGCACGTTTTATCCCTTTGGGAGGATGAAAGTGCCATCCCTGGAAACATAACAACAATATTCTCGGAGATTTTATCCTCCCAAGAGGATAACACGTGCTAAAGCATGTGCAAGTGTGCAAGTCATTGCTGTAAGGCAGAAATATTTGGACAATTTGCTCGTGATTTTAGGCCTGTTTTGAAGGTTTCTTGAGGAGGCTTTCTCCAGAAAATCGCTCATAACTTCAGAAGGGAGAGGCTGATTTCAGTCAGGTAAATTTTAAATCATATTTGAACATGTCAACCATTACATAATGTACTTGTCAATATTATCGTGTTGATATCCAGGGAGCAGTGGCCTTTCAAACGGGGATTGTTTTTTCTGACTCACCCAGTATAAAGGGTTTCTTGATCTGGTAAGTCGTTGAATTCCAAAACATCCAGATCATCGATTGCAGCATCAAATAGCTTGCTCTTAACTGTTTTGCGAATTGCACCATCTGCCGTGCTCAAAGGGAGATAAACCGCTGAGAATGGGTAGTTTAATAAGTTGTTGATATCAATTCCTTGATTGTGACTTGAGGATTGAGCTACCAGCACACCTAAAATGTCCCTTTGAATTTTAATTTCTTGTTCCTTGCCTTTCTTCTTAACTTTTACAGACTTAGTCACATTCTTGAATCGGGGATGGCTTAAGCAGGGATGGCTCAACGGTAGCGTGCTTGACTACCAACCTGAGGGTTGGTGGTTCGAGTCCCCGCCCTGCCGAACCTGCTACATAGAGTGAGAAGAGTCGCCAAGAAACTTAGGTCCCACTAAGTTAGCAGTTCAACTTTTTAAATGTAAGTTCTTTGCCAACTTCACGGGACCTATCAAAGATGCATTTGTTTGCTGTTTTAACATGGTAAGAGTAATGAAAATTGATAGAAAATTAGCGGGACCCTGGGTAAGTCCTGCTAATTACCAATGTCCCGGTAGGTGTGTAAGACAATGGAAGTCCCGCTAAGTTAGCAGATATAAGAACAAACATACATACATACATACATACATACATATAAATTTAATTTATAAGCGCTAATTCGCTTGTTTATTAATAAAAAATGAATTGATTTATTTAGCGGAGGGTTTTTGAATGGGATCATTTTTCATTTGTAGAAAAAGTAGTAATAAGTCATTTAAATGAACTTGAAATTGTTATCTCTGCCAAATTTGTTGATTAAAGTTCTTCTTTTCTCCTACTTGTGCATTGTGTGATGCACCTACTGTTTACTCGTATCATAGTGGCAAAACATAAGTACATTGCAATACGTATGAGCGTAGGTTCGTGCAAGGGGAAAATGGGTCAGCTTTGGTAAAATGGGCAGTGTTGATTAGTGGAGATTGTGAACTATTTGACTAAAGCCAAATTAACATGTTACTTGGAGAATTCATATTTTACCAAGTTGTAAGTATTTTATAACAGATGGCAGCACAACTTACTCATTTTTGGTTTGATTGCCTCTTCGCCTGTATCCCCGTCCCTTTCTGTCTTTGAGGAGTGGACCAACCTGCTTTAGGACTGCTTGATGTGTTAGGGCCAAGTAATCCTCATGTAAAGTCACATTTGATCCTATCTATGGAGCCATCAAATGTCAATTTTCCCATCGCCGGATGTACCTCCCAACAGCACCGGAACTCCCATGCAACTTCCAAGTTCTGAACCCTGCACTGTCGAAATTGACACCTGAAATTCAAATTAATTCTATTTAGTTGTTGCTTTGCTGTAATATGCAAGGGGGTTTGCTTGCTGTAATGTGCAGGGGATGAAAACAAATTTGGTTTATTTAATCATCACATATTCTAAAATATTGTTCATGTCAAATTTTTGTCTTGTACCTTGTGGGTTATTAATTTGGAGAATCATAGACATCTAAAGCCTTGGATTCATTTTCCTGGCCTAACCAAGATGACCTAACTTGTAGTTTCGAAACAAGATCCATGAGCAAACAAAATAACTTTAAAACATTCAATTTCTACATACCATTCGTCAACACTCTGTATTTTGTCGAATCTCCTTTCGATAGTTCTCAAAGGAATTCCATCTTCATCCTCTTCCTCAAACTGTAAGCCCTCTTCGTGGCCTCCTTCCTCTCCAACTTGACCCATAGGCGCCAAAGGTTCATCCTGGTAAGGGATCGTGACTGTATTCACAGCCCCGAGTTCTGATCCATGTGCGTTGCTGCTTTCTGAACTAGATTCAGCTCTTTCTGACATGTTCAAAACGTAAATTGACGGTTAGAAAGTTGTGATTATTGTGTTGCAAATAGTAGGCCGCATGCCAGTTATGTTATGTTGTTGTGAAGATTGAATCGAGATGCAAATTTTCAATCAAAGATGCAATCACAGATTTTTATGCTCTGTCACTCATACTCAATGTTTTTGAAACCCCTAAAATAAGACTTCTAATGCGAATTTTCGAGTTATTTTTCGTTTTGCGACGCAATGAAATCTAGAAGTTTCAAATTCTGATAAAAAAACTGTGTAAAATTTCATTTCATAGGCACTTTAAGGTATAATAATCGACATTTGAAACTAATTCTGGTTGTAAAAATATCAAAACCATTGATTTTGTCAATACCATCTTTCAAATATGGTATTTTCATCTGTCACGTGACTCCCATTGTTCAGTATCTTCTATCCCATCATTAATTAGACACATTGAATCAACTGTATCTCAAAAGTTATGGCTGAATTTGTGAGAGTGTAGCTTACTAAGGCCTACGCGTAGCTGGGTGGGGATGGCAACACCTTTTGGGTCATAAATTCCATAAACAGGTTTCTGGGTCGGGCGGAAAGCAGAAGAGAGCCTATTTTTAAATGAGCTTACTGTGGGTGATTCCCTGATCTCAGAAGCAAGACTGTTCCATTCTTGTAGACAATTGGGATAGAAACTTGACTGAAAGCGCTCGGTTCTTGCATTTATTCGCCCAACAACAGCTTGATTTCTAAGAGAGTAGTTTGACCAAGAGATTTGTTGAATAGGATATCTTGTATATTCTGGAGCTAGTTTATTCATGAACTAGAAGAAAATAATGAGACACCTACTCCACTTTCTGTCGTTTAATGATTCCCATCCAAGTTCTTCATATATTGTGTCTCTCAAAGTACCTTTCGACACGCCAGTTAATAGCTAAGCCAGCAGAATAGTGGACGGATTCAAGTCTTTCCATTTGGCGATGTAAGGTGATTTCATGGCTGAAGTCACACACTTTCTGCGGGATATGATATATAACATCACCATAGTCGAGATGTGGTCGAACATAGAGTTTGTAAAGTTCATTTAGAGTATGTCTAGTCAAGTATTTAGATAATAACAGCAGCATACTAATTCTATGTCTCGCTTTATTGATAACAGATTGAATAAGACTAGAAAACGTCAGGTGACCATCAAGCACAACACCTAGATGTTTAAGTTTGTCAACTTTCATAAAAGGTACATCGTTGAAAAAGATAGGCAGATGGTCAATGGGGATTTTCTTTTTAGAAAATGTCACTTCAACTGCTTGTTTTGCAGGGTCAGGATTGAAGGACATCCTCCAGTCATGTGCCCCACGTTTGATAAGATCTAAGGCATGATTCAAATCCGCAGCAAATTCATTTGAGTTGTGAACAACTGAGAAAATCCATGTATCATCCGCAAATAACTTAACATTACATTTAAGATCTATTGTCAGATCGTTAATGTAAACAAGGAAGAAGAGGGACCTAAAATCGATCCTTGTGGAACTCCAGCAGAAATATTTCCTCATCCTGATGTTTTGCCATTCAATACCGTTTTTTGCATGCGATTCGCTAAAAAACTGTGAATCAGTGACAGAAATCGTCCAGAGACGCCATTTCCCTGTAATTTGTAGATTAAGCCTTTGTGCCATAAGCCTTTGTGCTACACTCTACAAGTGGAACAAACAGTAGTCGCAAGCTTTATCGATCATCATTCTCACAAATGCCTGCAGAGTAGCTTATTTTGATAGAAACAGAATAGTTTGTATGCATTGCAGTATGTTTGACTTTATTTGACTGAGACTTGACCTCCAATAATATGAGACTTGATCTCACAATTTTACAGTGAGGACTGACGAAGCATGACCTGCAACAGAAGATTAAAATAAACAAGAAACTCACCTCCAAACTAAGGTTTTAAAAATGGCAAATTGAGTTCATTTTTAGAAGTTTGATAAACTCTGTTCATAAGTCTAAATGTTTACTCTTTCTCTGCCTAGGTTTCCAGTTTTTAGGTAATTACTGTGTTACCATATATATAAGAATTCAGTTTTGTTGGCCTAAGTCTGAGACTAGTTAATATACATACAGTAGAGCCTAAAATGCAATATGCAACAAGAGTCCAACAAGCCACCAGCGCATTGACACAAAGAGCACATCAGTGTCATCTTCTACGAAACTATTATACTATCAAATCTATTTTAGATTGCTAGGGCCTATTATAGTTGATGAATACACAATAGTGAGAGCAAGTGCAGCACCTACTCGTTTGAATGTTCTGCCTGAGCCTGATTGAACGGTGTTGCCTGGTCATTATTATGCATCCAACAATCACAAATGGCAAGGTCGCCCAAAGTCGTGCAGACCATCTCTGAATACACAGTTCTTCTTCCTTTTAGTCTGGCTATCCCGGGCTATGAGATGTAACTTTTAAATAACGTTGTGTGGCTCTGCCACGTTATATCGTTGATGTATATCCCGGGCTGGCCATATACCCCTAAAATATGTAGCTTCTTGTGATGATTTTGTTCACTAGCCTCTCATTCGTCAATGAAATCGAGGCCTCTAGGTATTGAATGTGTTCAGTGTAAAATTGGTTCCGCCCACCTCTCAGTTCCGTGTAATCGTTATCATTCCACTTGTAACTTCTTTCCCAACATGACGAACAAAGATTGTCGCGGAGTTGCAAGGGGATGCTGTAAAAGTTGTGGCCAGTTTTTGTCTGAAAAAGGAACATTTGTCTGAAAAAGGAACTTTAGTGTGCTCATGTGCCCCTGCCAAGCATGAAATATAACTCAGTGCCGAAAATGGGCCATCAGAGAAGCCAACAGATATTGAACAAGGAACTCCGGCCGTCCCAGGTATAGATTGATTTTAGTTTATCAAATAACATGATACTCGATACATTCATTTGCTTGGGCGTAAGAGAAAAAGATTATTCAAGATTTTCTTGATTTCATTCCTTTCCTTCCTTGAATTTTCGTAACTTTTTAACAGAGCTGCTTGTCAACAGTTTTGTTGTTCTCATTGTTAGTAATGACTCTTTGCACCATTTAAAGTATTGTTCACAACATCTTTAGTTTATTTTTCTTTGGGATTTTATGGCAAAAAGGTTCTTTCATATTCTATCAAGCAATTTCTTTCTCTTTCTCATTTGAAATTATCGATCAAACGATGATGGATGCAAGATGTTTATTGCTCTTTTTCTCTTGCTTGTCTACGCACATGCCTCTCTCGCAACCTTTACGGTAATTCCTATGCAAGGATTCCTGGATGAAACATTCAAAATGATCGCAAGAAGGAAGGGTACAAGCAATTTTTAATACATAGTTTTTCTTCATTTATGCAACCAAAAATAACAATGTAATGGCTTCAATTTGAATTCCCATCATTGATGTCGCAGGGACAGATGTTCCTTCCTTAAACAACAACGGGAAGAATTTTGTTGATAATAAGAGAGAAATGAAATAAAGGAAAGCTAGTTTTCAGAGAAACTGGAGTGACTTTTTCAAATCTTGTGGTACAGTAGCCATTTTCTTTCAAGTATCGTCAGTAAAATTGACAGTAAAAATGATTTCGAATATTTTTTCTCAGAATTAGCTAAAGAAAAAAATAGTGCCCCTGTTATTGGATCTAACAATGATGAGTGCACCATTAGCAAACCAGGAACAAGTTTCCAAGTTCTTGTCGATATACCTTCAACAGTCATCACCCTTTCTGGTGCAGCCCCTCAAATATAGAAGAGCATTCTGCAGTGAAAGAGAAAGAAATGCTGTATTACAAAACAAGTTTAGAAAAGCTTTACAAAGATGATTTTGCGCCCTCAGATATTTTTGAACTGAAAAAAGGGAATGAAGGGGAAGTGGTGGTTTTTGTAAACCGTTTTCAAAAGGAATGCAAGAAAGGTTGATAGATGCAGGTCCAGTAGGGAAACCCTTGTCAAATCTGAAGGCCCATATCTCTAGTCAACATGTAATCAAAAGTTGTGTGGCTGAAAAGAAGGCCAACGAAATGCTTGAGTTACATTACCAAGAAGTCAAAAAGAAATTTAACCCTATTTGACCTGGGGGCCCCTAGTATATTTTTGTTTCCGCTATGTTTGATATATGTAGAATGCTGCTGAGATTTAGTAAGTTTAACTTTGCATCATAAAGCAATGAAATAGTAACAATTTTTACATTCTATATTTAGCACTGTCTCCATGGTTACCAAGTTGTCATCTGGCATTCTCTGAAAATTAAGTTTATATCTCTCTTATTCTTTATTAATTAGTCCAATTAAGCTCAAATCTTTGATTTACATATATTTGGATCTATATTTTTCATTTCTGTATGAAAAGTTAAGTTTGATGAACTTTTAACATGCTTTCATTTGTATGACGTCATTCAACATCATAATGATTATTATGCTCTAGCAACAGCAACAACTGTGCTAATTGAGTTATGATTTTAAATAATCATTGTTTATATGATGAATAACATTTGTGCCAAGTTAGGTGGTCATAGCTGATATAACAACTGAAATAAAGAGGGGGGGCGGAATCCGCCCCCCCAGGCATTGAGTGTTTCAAAATGCCCAGGTCAGATAGGGTTAAAGGCGAATTTGAGTAACTGAGGCCCCATTAGGGTAAAAGGGATATGGGATATTTCCGGAAAAAATGAAAGGGATAGGGGATATTTCTCGCAAAAATAGAGGGATATGGGATATATGGATGTGGTCTTCAGGGATACAGGATATCAGTGATCATCTATAGGTCACAGTAAACATATCAA
>REGM01000601.1:35126-56740 GCA_004194415.1 Aurelia aurita
GACTTTTACTAATTATCTATTAGCTACATTTTGATGAAAAAAAATTTGAACAATAGAACTCACAGGTCACGTGACATGCCCATATTTGGAAGCAGGTAACAGAAAAATCGTTGTTTTCGATGATTTCAATGGCAAAATTTGCTTAAATTATGAAGTATTATATATCAAACGAATCAGCAAACAAAGGGCTTTAATTTGATACCGGAATTTCTGGAATTTGATGACGTCAGCATTTTTTTATTATGACGTCATTTTGGCCGCCATTTTGGGCTAATTAGCAATTTTTTTAAATATTTTCCACCTTTTTCCATTAAAAACACTCCAATGATGCATTTGTGATAGATTATCACCATTTTGTCGCTTCTTTTTGTCTATTTTTGCATGGAACAAATTTATAACATAAATTACGTCATCAGGATTGAATAATTTCTACCAAAATATCATTCAAAAAGCGCTATTTACAATAAAATAACATTTTTCAGCAAGTATTTTGACAAACTAGACCAAAAACCGCATACAGTTCCTTCAAAATCTTCGTTAAACTCAAATTTAACTTGAGAACCTGATTTTGGCCAATTTTCAACTTTATGACGTCACTGTAACGTCATAAGGCGTGGCAACCACACCCAAATTGTGCTACATGTTGCAAATTACTTGCTCTATAACTGTGCCAAGTTATACTGAATTCTGGTGAGGCTAAGGCTGCTTTCAGAGGGGGGGTGGAAAGCACCCCCCCCCCCATATATGGTAGCTTGAAAAAAGCCCATATGGATTAGGGTTAAACAAGCAGCAAAAACTTGGTGGTGTAAAATACAGAGATTCCATCAAAGGAAGTAGCGTGCTTGTCAAAGAACATCTTGAGAAATTCAAAGATATCAGACAAGTGCTAGAATCCAAGTATTCCAATTTATCAGAAGTATAATTGAAGTCAATAATTCGGCGAAGGATAGATGTGGAGAAAGTCCGACAATTACAGCACATTTTCGTTGGCAATAGAGGAAGGAAATTGAAATGCAGTGAATTTCCTGACTTGGCTGCAATAATGGAGTATGAGTTTGGAGAAGCAGATAGAGTAGAAAGAGGTGGCGGCGGAGTGGAATCCCATTCAAAGTTGAGAAGTGAAGTAAGCAACAATGCTACAAAAATGTACAGAGCAAGCAACAATGCTACAAAAATGAAAGAAGTTCGCGATATTTTGATTGCTGCTGCAGATCCTGGACTTTCAATTTCTCTTTCATCCTGTTACAATTATACGATGAACTATCGGAAAGGAACAAGTCAAGCTCGGCGTCATCATGACGGAAAAGGAATCAATGCTAATGTCTCACTGCATATTCCTCCAGATACGAAAGCAGTCACATCTCTTGTAATAAATGCACACTGGTGCTCTGCAAACGTAAACTACATACTGGATATTGCCGCAGAGAATCCAAAAAGATTCCTTGTTGATTCGAAAGATGCCAAAGCAGTTGTGCGCAGTCAAGAAAAACAGAAGGGGAAGACATGGCGCAAAATTGAGCTAGTAGATCATAATTTTCAAAATGAATCAAGGAAGAATGCAGTCACACCGATGGCGCATTTGTTTGTTACAACAGTTTTGTCTGAAACCATCGACAGGCCAATCCAGTCATTAATTACTGAAGAAATTGTCGTTGAAATCAAAGATGCCAAGACGGAAAGGCTGCTGAGAATGAAACGAACTGGTTGTGGTATCTTTTTAATAAACCTTTCTTATTACGAACTTGAGACTGTGTTTCGCAAAATGAACCAATTGTTTCACTTAATGTCCATCCCAGCAATGGATAGCTTTTTTCGGTCAGGGGAAGATGGTCAGCTACCTCCGAACATGGTATTTGTTGTTGATAACGGAGCTAGCCAAAAACGCTGCAGTCCACTCGTCCAGATGTGCTTGGTACGTTTGTGTCGATACCTCCAACAAGAAACAGCAACTCAGGTGTCCTTTGCTGAGTATTATAGCAAACACAATATAGCAGAGTGACTAAATGCTGCAGCCCAATCAGGACTGGAAAGTCAAGCAGTATTTGGGGAAGCAGTGAAATCCAACCCTGACACGGAGGATCACAGAGCTGAAATGGAGCTGATGGCAAAAGAAGTGGGGCAGGCGATCAGTTCATATGGCGTATGGTTTTAAAGACGATTTTAAGTCTACATACCG
The DNA here is from genome assembly GCA_004194415.1 of Aurelia aurita. Taxonomy (NCBI): domain Eukaryota; kingdom Metazoa; phylum Cnidaria; class Scyphozoa; order Semaeostomeae; family Ulmaridae; genus Aurelia; species Aurelia aurita. Next base: position 37,303 of record REGM01000601.1, read on the forward strand.
GGAAGACTACGAGATTTTTGTTGCTTTGCCCTTCTTTTGATGCTCAACGACGAGATCTTCTCGCTGGAGTTTACGATTTATTACGACCAGTTGGACATAGTAATCTTTCAAATGAGGTTCTAATGCAGCTTTTACTATATGGTGATAAAGATTTTTCTGATGACTTCAATAGAAATGTTCTCGACTTAACTCTACAGTTCATCCAAAAAACCGGTCGGTTTGATTAAGATCGTTCCAACTTTGGATATGCGCCACGTAACCACAAAGTCACCGATGGTACAAATTTTTCTTTTCCATTTGTAAAGTCTGTTGCATATTAGATGGCAAGGCCAAAATAAAAAAGACTTCAAAAGAGGTTTCTCTACCAGCGACTTTTCTTTTATCACTAACTTGGCTTGGACATCTAATGTGAAACAGAGTTAGGTATTTAATCGTTTGTAGTAATTGCGTTTATTTGCATGTAGTTTCTTGTTTCTTTTTGTTCTTATTTGCTANATTTTAAATAGAAAAACCAAATATCTATTGTAAAATTTTTTAAAGAAAATAAAAAAAAAAAAAAAAAAAAAAAAAGACTACGAGATCTTAACGAATCAGTATCAAGTAGGAAGACAAACAGCATGAACCGACAAATACACAACAACCATCCTAAATCCACTGTACGATTCTCACGATACGATAAACATGCAGCCAGTGCCAGATTATGTTAGATGGTACAGAAGTAAAGGAGAGCTTCATTACCTTCGGTACGAAAGCAGGGTGGCGATAATTTCATTTGGAGTCATTCATGAAACACCATAAATTTGTCTTCCATCGGCAGTCCTAGAACTTGCAAGTAAAGTTTTCAGAAGCCCTGACGCATAAACAATACATGATATTGCTCTTCTCAGCTGGTGCCCAGTTAAAGAAATTTCTGACCATTTTCAGAATATGGCGGAAAAGTCAGAAAACAAATACAAAGATGATTTGGAAAAAGATAGATGTAGGCAATGTGAACAATACAAGACAAACAATTGCAATGAGCTGCGCCAAATATGCAAAGAAGACGGCTTGAGTACTGAAGGACAGAAGCACAAACTTGTTCAGAGAATTGCTGAATATTCCGAAGAGTTACCCAGAACCACTGTTCCATACGATGGAGATGTTAGCTCCTTGCCTCACAAGATAAAAGGCGTGATGCAGATGTCAGTTGCAAAGCTAAAAGAAGTAATTAATTTTCATGGCTATGAAACCAATGAGAAAAAGGAAATGCTAGCGGTCCGCGTTCTATGTATCAGAGCAGCGGAAGTACACATTATGTACAAGAAAGAACAGAATCAGCTATTGGAGAGAGTCATTACGTTCAAGAGGACACTAGGCAAGGACATGCTACATGACGATACCACCCAAATTTCTTTTATTCGTCAACGACAGCTTCATATAGATGAAAAAAACACAAATCGACCGAGAGAGAAAGCAGGAAGACCTTATAGAACGTATGGCTCATATTTAGAAGTGCCACTTGGAACCACACTACCATCCATTTTCGATTCACTTGAGAAAAAGATTCGTTCTATGATGAATAAGAAGAGATCATGCAGCGATAACTTGGCTCTGTTTCTCAGAACGGGACTCCGTGTAATAATTTGGAGGAAGGAAGATGAGGAAGATAAAGGTTGGGAGGCAGGTGAGTGTTTTTAGATTTAAAAAAGTATGATGTAAAAACAGGGTACCTATGTCAACACTGTAAGACCTTAGGAATCTTGAGGGGGAGCTGCCCGAGACGCCGTTGTGTTGTCTGGGATGACTTAAGTATCATTTAAATACAAAATGAAACTAAAACTGAAACTGTCAAGCCTTCATTCAAATCGTTGCGCCTACCCCCTCCCCCTCCCTATAATGTTGCAAAGATTGATGTATTCCAAAATCTGATGTTGACATTTCAATTATTCTAGGCTAGTATTCAGCACAGGTGATTCAATCACAGACTTGCAGAAGTGCATAATCAAGGTGGAGTATCGAAGTGAACCGGGGTACGTTGACGTTGTAGCTGCCTTGGAAGAAGAATACTGCTGGTAGCAAAATGCATGGAGTGTGAGGAACATGGTGACATCCACATGCAAGCCATGGAAGTTGGGGCAGTAATTGAAATAAAGATTGACAAGAAAGACTAACGATTTCATAAAATTGACATTAGTAAGATGAATTGCAGAACATTTTCTATTTTACAGCTTTCTTACACGCTGATGTGTTTACCAGCTGATAGAACAAGCCCCATAGTAACGCCCTTGGCAAACATTCAGAAGGCACTGGAGAATTGTTAAGATTATACATTTTCAGAGGGGACCAGAGAAAGCATGACATTTTATTTACACAGCAAAATGGGTAGAAGACAAAAAATACATATATGATGGTACACAACTAAGAGATTAGAGATTTGCATGAAAGAATTTCTTAAAGCACTGTTTAAAACACTTTGCAACTCATAACTAAATCGAAAAAGTTGCTTGACTTTCAATTCGCCTCTGATCGTTTCTAGGGGAGTTTCTTGTTTTTCTGGAAGAGGATATTACAGTTTCTTATAAGCAGTTTCCTACAAAGAAATGAGTGTAAGGAATTCTAATAGTTCATGTTAAATAACATGGGTGGCCGGGATGACCCAAAACAAAGAAAATATTATCATACTCGTACGAATACTAAATATTAGAAAGGAATAAATGACCACCAGTAGGTAATTAATATTGAAACTAACGTAATAAATGTTAGTCATCAGCTCATCAAAGAAAAAGTGGCCTTACTTCAAAAAAAAGAAAAATTTGATGACGAGCTTAAAAGTCAGGTAAGAATTGGTCAATATGAATGGTCAAACAGCCTGTAGTGGTAAAAGGATATGATTGATCGTTTACAAGTTCCTCATTGACAAATAATGTGAAAAGTTGCTGACCAGAAGTGTTTCATTTGATTATTATCCAAATTGATCTCCTCATCGTTGCTGTATGGTCGTTATTCGTTTCTGTGGTTTCTGTATTGCTAGGTATATCAGTTCTCTTGCAAGTTCCGTAAGTATACATTCATATTCATATTTTGCAAGTGGCGATTCAGCTTTTGAATTATTTTGCTGGGAACAATTTCTTGAGACATTGCCTCGAGTGTCAGATCCTGATAAGTCGGTTTGATGTTATTTCTGATTGCTCATGGCTATTCATTCTGCCAGAAGTTGTTTGCTGATGAGGGGTGAAGGGCATGTCTGTCTTAGGCCAGACTGTCGTGTTTGGCAGAGAGTTTTACGCAATTATTTGAAGTTATGCGCCAAAAGAATTTTTGTTTTCACTGTTGTCCCCAAAAAAATACCTGCAGATTCAATAAAGCATGGAATTGAGGATGACCAGCTTTCACGTGGGCGGCCAAAGAAACGCAGTCACCGGAGCCCAAGATCAAAGCGAGAACGGAGCAATAAACAGGTCCCTGTTAGAAAACCCCTTCGATATGGTTTATGTGGAGGAGCACCAAAAGAACAAGTCAAACTAAAAAGATATATAGAAGCATACAGGCTATGTGATATTCCTTTAAAGCGGAAAATCAGCTTACGGCATGAGGCAACGCTTATTGGGACATATTATTATCGAAAAAACAGCATCAGCGATTCTAAGAGAATTTGAATATGGAAATTCCATCGTGACAACTATTGCGCAATATCACAAGAATTTAGGAAGTTGAACGCTCATTGCATGTCGAAGGATCTATCTTCTACAAGTAAGAAAGAAAATTTCACGGTAAATGTGTGCTGTGGAATTATGGAAAATTTTGTCGACAAACATCAAAATTCAGTCTATTTGATGGAACGTCAACATTTTGCAGCTTCTGTGTGCTCTCGCATTGCAACTGAAGTCTTGCATGGTAGCACAGAGATGGAAGTTGATGATATTTCCAACTTTGTGAATTGTCAGGGGAAGAAAGATGCACCCTTGGACAAAAGCAGTACCCTAATCGATTCAAAAAGTGCAACAGAATATAATCCGATTACTGACACTTCAGATCAAGACAACATAAATAGCGAGAATATTAACGCAAACGAACGTGCACCGCTAAGAAACTCTGCAGAATGTCAGAGTGACAATGAAGGGGTAGAGGACAAGTCGACAGGTGGTGATGACATTTTTTCAAATGTGGGACTTTCAGCTAATGTGGCAAAGGCTATGACAAGAAGCGAGGTACCTTGCACGAGCACCTATAAGGTTAACTTGGACTAAAATGCAAGTGCTATTCAAATTGATCCTTCCTGGAGAAAGTTACCTATAAAAACGTCTCGTGACAGAAAACGCCGCCTTGGAGGAGAATGTACTACTTTTTTCAACAAGGTGATCGTGAATCATAATCCACATTGTGTGTTTCCTTTTAAGAATAACAACATCAAACAACAAGGCTCCAGAAAGCAAAAGAGTCCCTTTTTTAAAGCGAATGCTATTTGTACCATTCAACCCCGCCAATGCAAGGTAAATTTGCAGATTCAAAATGAAATTTCAAACCAAGTGATTTTACAGTTTATTGGAAATATCGAACATGACACATCAGTATTGAAAGCTCGAAGAATAACTGGAAATGAACAGCAAAAAATTAAAAAACATTTTATTGAGAGCAGAAAAAATCCATCAACCGTTTACCCAGACAAACTCAGGCCTGGCCGTTTAAGGCGGGCGATCGCCCGCGCCCGCCTCCGCGCTCGCCTCAGGTGGCCGAGGCGAGCTACTCATCGCTCGCCTCCACGTCAGTTCAAAAGGAAACCGCCCGCCTTGGGCTTTCATTCATTACTAAAATTTTGACAGGAAATTAATCCCCTTATTATTTTGACCTTAATTAAATTTCCTCACCTTTTAATCTCCTCTTTAACAATCAGGAAGTCATCTACTCCTGTAAATCGTTAACTACTTAACTAGTCAGGCGAAAAACAAATGAACACTTTAAATAGCTACTGGGGCACATATTTCTTATTGGCTTCATTCACACCGGACTGTTATTTCAAACGCCAATTGAAAAAGTCTTGCGACAAAGTTGCCCTCCCAGAATCGATAATATCATTTCAGCATGGCGAGCAATAAAAAAAGGATCAACTGTTGCGCTAAAGACCTCGCTAAAGACTTTAGAAAAGTATGACAACAGGGCTGCTCTTGGATTGGAACTAACATTGAGGAGATAGATGGGAAGGATTCTACTGTATTTAATACTTCATCATATATTTACTATATTTAGTTCTGTTCATAACCTCATTTGTGAAAGTGCGGTCGATTTACGACTATATACAACTATTGTTTCATTTCTGCCGGAGACTGGCCTTCTTGTTTTGAAAAGTTAGCTGTTTAAAGACCAATATTACATTCCCCGTTTATCCATACACTTTTCTTAACGATTTTGGGTATACTGAAAATCGCCCACCTGACAATACCGAGGAGAGCGATGTACCGCTCGCCTGCTAAAATGCTCACGGCCAGGCCTGCAAACTGCGCAACATTTACGAAGATTCGTATGCTTCTGGTAACAGATCAGGCTGCGGAGTTAATCCAAAGGCTTTTCAAAATATATCGTCGGAAGCAAATGCAGTCCGCAACGATGTTGGTATCATGGCGGAAAAGATCCGCAAGTGTGATGAAAAGATTCGGGTGGAAAATCAGCAGCTGCACAAGTCTGTCATGAACATTTTGAAAATTCCTGGTTACATCCAATCTAACAACATAACAAACGATAGGTTAAGTATTGTTTTATGTGACGAAGGAAGCATCCGGCTCTATAGACATGTGTGCCTAAAAACCACAATCTTTATGGACGCTACTGGAACGATTGTCGAGAAAGTCAAAGGAGTCAAAACAATTTTGTTGTATTCTCTAACAACAAGAAATCTTTTTGGAAGATCACCCCCAGTGCCGCTCGCCGAAATGATATCGTCAACTCACACCTCAGGGGCAATTAAACGCATGTTAACCATATTAAGAGAAAAAGAAAAAACTGTGTACGGTGATAATGCTATTCCACTGGCTAAAAGATCTGATTGTAGCATGGCTATGATTGCAGCTTGTATTAGTGAATTTAACAATGGAATTACAGTCAAGGAATATCTCGACAAATGTTTTGACATTTTTTCTGGAGTGGACAGAAGTCCTTGTGAACGATTGACGTTCCAATTAATTTGCTCGGCCCACTTGATTAAAACAAATTCAAAGAACGTAGAGACTCATGCACTAAAAGGGGCCTCTGTTGCAAACCAAGGGTCAATCAAACATCTAGCTATGCGCATTGTTGGCCTATTAGTGAACACAGAACGATTAGGTGACGCTCTTGTAATTATAAGACAAGCGTACATTGCTTTTAGGCTGAAAACAGAAACACCACAACTGCAAGATGCCCTAGCTAGGCTGTCAAAAATAGTGAACGACTTTCAGTTACCCAAGACGGATACCGATAAAGACATGGGAGTGATGGAAGATACTGTTGAGGAAGAAAGCACGAGTTCCAATGGAGAGATGAAAGATTGCATCGATCAAGAATTGCATCTCATTAACCTCCCAGCAGAGCAAGGTGTCTCTGTTAATAGCCCTAATAGTAACAAATACTATTTGTCATCTTACATGGACATCTCCGAAACACGTTATTGCCATATCTGCCAATGTGGTCAAGAATTATGCTGCAACCAGAGTCAAATTTCCAGTTCGAAGAGTGTATTAATGATCTGCACAAAATGGCAGGATAGACTTTGCTTGACCGTGGGAGCACTAATGCTTATGCCGATAATTACTTCACTTTTGACTTTTGTGAAGCAGAGCTTCACAACTAAATCGGTGCCAATAGATAAATTTATATATCAACATTATAATGACGTTCAAGGCTTGCGAAGACAGTATCTTGACACTATAAGGACAGCTTGTGCAGAGAAAACGAGAGGAAAGGGCAAGATAAGCAGGCATTTTACTGCAATTGAGAAAGCAACACCAAGGTACCCGAATGATACAGATTTGTGTTATGAATCAGAGAGTGATATCGAGCCAGAATTCATTGAGCAGTGGAGCAACCCAGCTAATTCCAAAAGTCAAAGCCGCATTTCTGGCACATACCAAGAGCCATCTGCCACACCAGTCAATTTCAATGCATCTCGCACAAAGGCTGCAACTAAGAAAACAAAGCCGTCATCAACAGGAGTATCCTCCAACGATGATATCGCATGCGCTTTCAGGTGTTCAAAGTTAAGTATTATGCTTCAATTTCAAAAGAACACCCAACAACGGAAGCTTGCCTAGAAGAGCTGAAAGAGAGATATTTGCATCTTTCTGATAAAGAAAAATCCAAAATAAACATTCCACGTGCACATCAGGACCTGTTGTATTGCATCTGTAGACAGCGATACAAGCTGTCAAATCCGACAATGGTCCAATGTGATATCTGCTTGGATTGGTATCATCACACTTGCATTCACATGGGAGGAGAATTTCTGTCATTAAAAATTCCACGGTACCATTGCAACAATTGCACAGAGACAATATTTCGTGGTTTAGCAAATTACATTGGCCATTTCGACGAGAAAGTGCACGATAGTGGTAGTCATGCAATCAAGGATCTCTACGAAGAGTTTTGTTCACTAGATCCCAAAACACAACAGGTAGTGTTGAATCATACCTATTTACCACACAAACTTTCAAGATCTCTAGCAAGTTTTTCGATTTTGAATCATGAGCGAGGGATACAAAATGAGAACATGAACTGTTGGTTAAGTTCATTGGAACATGTAGTGTGCGGAACTGGCATTGCTGATTTGCTGCTTTCATACCAAGGAAGCAATGCTCTCGAAATGTCTCGCTTCCTTTCTATGTGCAAGATTCGCTTAGCAAAGAGAACAAAGGAGCCACTCTCTCTGAAAATGATTCAAGAATTTGGGTCAATTCTTGACCCGGAATCTTTCAACCCCAATAGTGATGGCCAAAAAGATGCTGCCGAATTTTATGCTTTTCTGATCTCTCCTTACATAGAGAAGGTCCCACGTGAAGGCATGTTTACAGACCTTAATGTGGTTTCTTTAGAGTTGAGATACTGCATAAACTGTCGGAACATTGCGGGTTCATGCTACAGTGGTACGTTTTTTCGCGTTGCAGTAAAAGCTTCAGAAACCCAAATTTCGTTAAATGATCTGATCTGGGCACAGCTAAGAGGAGAATATTATGAAAATGATGCAGAACTAGCTAAAAATATTTGCGACCCTCTGTGCAAAACATCATCACTTTGGGAGGCGACATTCTTTCGCAATTTTCCATCAATTCTCGTGATAAACCTAAGCAGAAAAGAATGAAAATCAAATGACGGTAGGATAAACCAAACGCCTGTCAGCATACCACGCAGATTAGATCTAACGGAATACGCAGCAAGGAAGACAGACGAGAAGTTTAAATACGAATTAAAAGCCATTGTTTCGCATTATGCTATCACGACTGCTAACGGTCATTATGCAGTTCATCTTATAGATGGCTCTATTGATATAACATACGATGATCTAACAGTTAAGAGCTGAAGAGTGGACAATTTTCTAGAACTTGCAGCCGTCCAAACATCCGCCCATCTCCTATTCTATTTCATGGAACCTGATATTCAAGCTACGGAAAGAAAACGAAACGGACGGGTATTGTCAGTTGTAGAGCAGAAAATCGCTGAGAAATATTGGTTTGGCTTACTGACCCAGAAACGCCGCAATTGACTTTGCACGATGCACGCACAGCTTTGCCTGATGCTCATGTTAACGGGGATATAATTTCCCAATTTCTGATGGAAGTTGCCTCTAATTCTGCCAGTCGCAAAATTATTATATCTTCAAGCCAAATTCTAGACCTACTTCAAAGTGAGAAATCTGCTGAATGCAACAAAATCTTACAAAGGAATGACATTTTCACACATGAATTCTGTGTAGAATTCTGTGACCTATTTCTTTGATTGAAAGAAACTTTTGCTACTTTGCTATAATTCTACCTTTGGACTTTCCTGAAATCTGCAACATTTTCGAAATTACAGCGTAATTTATATTTCAACTCATTTGAGGCTGTGACGTCATCAAATTTATAAATCGTAAACTGAATGAAAGTTTTTTGCTCGATATCATACCGTAGACATTCATAAACATTTATGTTTTTCTCAAAAATTATTCTATGTTTCCTCAAAAAGGTTAGAAATTACGATGGTTTTAAGCTTTTTTCAAATTTTTTCTTGAATTCATAAAAAAGAAGGAAAACACCATAATTCTGAAATTATTGAATATTTCTGAAAAGTCCAACGGTAGAATGATAATTATTGGATTATAATGATAATAGAATTATACCGGTCCACGTGAATGATAATTATTGGATCATTTCAGCAATCTACCCGAAAGCCAGATGTGTAATTGTTGTTGATTCTCTAAGGGATCCAACTCAAGGGAAAGCCACATTTGCAAGAGTTGTTGCGTTTTTGAGAATGTATGCTGAAGTGCATAGTAAAAAGATCACAGTTCAAGAATGGGTATTCATATAGCCAAGGCACTTGTCCTGTCAAAATGATGCCGTGTCTTGTGGTGTCTTTGCATGCGTAAATGGTTTTAACTGTATGTTGCAGGGACGATCATACACCCCTACATCACAAAATGCTCTGTATTTTCGCTACTGGATTACGTTTGTTGCCTGTAGCTCAACGACAAAACCAAAAAAGTCAACGATGCCAAGAAGAAGATGGAGAACAGAGGAAATGGAATATCATAGTCATGATATTATGATACCCAATATGGAACCTGGATATGCCAAAGTCAATAGTTTCTTTGAAACAGTTGCAAAATAAGTAGACGATCGGATTGAAAACACAAACGGAAGTTCAAGAACCTGCAGCAGTAAGGCAACTGAAAATACTGAACCAATTGTCTGTCCACACAAAGAAATTGAAGCGAAAAAAGTTAAGAAGAACGAGGAGCGTAATATCACTAATCAAATCACGGTGTCTTCCAGTTCTGACGATTCGTGTGATTCTGTTGATCGGGAAAGGATGCAAGTCAATGCCAAGCAAAACAGCTTTCTAAGTCGAAGGAGAACCTATTCGAACGGCTGAATTTAGAAGTAGAGGGTGGAAATGAGAGATATATTATCTTGGCGAAATATGGCAAAGAAGTACTTCTTCAACTTTTCAGGAAGGAACTAGCTGTAATTTACGAACAAGTCTTGGAATCAGATATAGAAGCAATGAAAGGCACTCTTTATAAATTATTCAGCAATGTTCAGCAATTCAGAATTCAGCACCAATATTTCGGGGTGAGTCTGCCAACAATTGAGCAGAATCGCCATGGGTTTACATCGACTCAATTCATAGACTATGTTATATAACCTGATGCACTTTGTCTAGACTTGATGGAAAACGACAGCATCACCTATGAAGAAGCAGTAAGCAAGATATGCGGAGAGGAACTTTCAAGACTGACTGTTTACTGGTATCTTGTCTTACATAAGGTATTGGAAGCATATCTTTACATTTCTAATACACCTTCTGCAGCTGCCTAATGACGGACTTGCTGAGCACATAATGATATGCAGGACTGCATGGGGCGCCCACAAATAAAAAGGATATACTAGAATTAAAGCCTCGAAATATCCATGTGGGTTTTTAGCTGATGAGTTGCAATAAGTCAGAAATCATTACACAGACACTAATAGTCAACCTATACACTTACTCCTATCATCAATGGAACTAGATTATCGTGAAATCAAAATACAACATGCTGTTCGGATGCCTCCACCATACAAACACAACCCAGCCCATTATATCCGCATGATACCACACAAAGACTGTTACCACACTTCGCAACCTTTCCCACCATACCCTGTTACATCGCAGTTGGCAGAGCTTATGGGTGGTAGGTAATACTCCCTCTTTATTTAGTTACCTTTATTATATGTACCCTTAGTATTGTATTTTGGTTGCATTTTACCATTTNTAAATTTAGACTCTTTCTTTGGTCTTGTTGACGTTTGCGCCTCTCTACTTTGATGCAGGGGTTTCCTCTGAGGTGTTTGTTGTTTCTTTCGACAAAATTTTGCAAAGTGTCCAGTGAGGCCACATGAAGAGCAAATTGCATGTTTTGCAGGGCATGGTTTATTTTTGTGAGGATAATTGAATCCACATTTATAACATGTACTTTCGGTACGTATTTCTTTGACGTGCAGCTCTTGGAAACTTTCTTCCATACCAGACGCTTGAGCAGAGCTCATTTCAGCTTTTCTGCCATCAATCAGCATGTCTGCAAGCTTGTATTCTGGTTCTCGGAGTGCTTTTCTCCTAAGTCGAGCCGATTTCCCATTACATACGATCTGCATCTTAATTTCAAAGTCATCGTCATGAAATTTGCAATGTTTTGCAAGTGTGCGAAGTCTCGTATGAAATTCATCTATAGTCTCCTCTGTCTTCTGTGTTGCCTGACGAAAATTGTAAATTTCGTAGATTTGATTCTTGTCTGGCTCGAAGTGTTTGGTTAAGGCATCAACAGCTTTTGTGTAGTCTTTTTCTTCTCCTGTATCAGGTAGGGTTTTGAAGATATTGTAAACTTCTGGTCCGGCTTGATACAAAAGCAAGGCTCATTGTCTCTTTGGTTCTTTTACGTCTGCAGCAAGCAAGTACGTTTGAAATCTCTCTAGCCAGTTTGTCCATCGAGCACCAGTGTTAGTAATATCAGTTTTAGGCTCGAAGATTGGCATCGGATTTATGTTATTCGCTGAAGCCATCCTTCTTTCTTCTTTTATCTCGTCGCCATTGTAGACTTCGTAAGCAGAGATAAACATGTGCGTTTGGGAGATTGCATGTCACAATAATAATAGATGATCATGTACACAGGCACATGAAGTAATACAGCAGTAATAATAATAATAATAATAAATCAAACTACTACAAGGCCCTTTTCAATCCCATTCTCATTCTCAATTTCAGTCCGAATCTCATTCTCATTCTCCTTCTGAATAGCATGCGGTCACTTTGAGGCAGTAAGGAAGCTTTATAGGAAATATCCTCAACCAAGAGTGGTCCACCATTATACGTTAATAGCACAGCCTATTGTTACTTTTACGTTCACATACTGTACATTCACATTACATTTACTGTACATTTGCCTCCTTCTCTTTCCGTGCTAGATGAGCCGCCAATATGAAAAAAAGAAGCTGAGGTTGGATATTTCAACCATTTCCCCAAGAATTTCTTAACACGTTACGCCCGTCAAAAGCCACTCACAGCCGATGATGCAAACGTGTTCGAAAGACTTCATCCTGAGGGCTGTGAGTGGCTCAGACGCCCAGAGACTGCCATCTCGGAACTCTGCAGCACCCTGAACGATAACATACCGTTGCTGCAAGAGGACACCAGATTGCTTGACCAAGAGAAGGTGGCAGTTTTTCAACGAGCTGTGCAGCCACTTGGGACGGTATTAACAACATTCCATCGTGATTACCAAGGCCCCAATACGGATGAGGACAAACATGCAGCGGCATTGGGGATTGTTAATCCCACACCCGATTTTAAGGCAGCCATGTTGTCTGCCATTGAAGTTGGTGGTGCCCTATTCAGCATGGGCATCAACTTCATGGTAGCCAACAAGTTGTTTTCAAATCCGGTTAACTTTGCAAACTTAATGACTTTTGCACCACACCCCGACCCAGTATTCAAAACCTCGCGTAACATCATTGATGTGCTGCCCTTGCTCAGCATAGGTTTCAAATCTTTATATTGGTGTAAAAAGGTTGGTGTAAAATTCAGCGACATATTTATTTGAATCGAATGGCTTGAAAGAAACTTTAGCTACTTTGCTATAACTCTGTCGTTGGACTTTCAAGAAATCTTCAATATTTTCGAAATTACAGCGTATTTCATATTTCAACTCATTTGAGAATGTGACGTCATCAAATTTCTAAATCGGAAACCAGAAGAGTGAAAGACTTTTGCTTGATACCATATTGTAGACGTTCATAAACTATGTTTTTCTGGAAAATTATTCGATGTTTCCTCAAAAAGTATTAGAAATTTTTCTTGAATTCTTAAAAAAGGAGAAAAGCACTCTAATTCTGAAAATATTGAAGATTTCTGAAAAGTCCAACGGTAGAATTTTTATAAAGTAGCTAAAGTTTCTTTCAAGTCATTCCATTCAAAGAAATAGGTCACGGAATTTCACACCGACCTTTTTAAGGATTTGGAACCTATGCTCCCTTGCTCCACATTCCCAAGCAGGGGCAGGCCACAGCTGCAGCACCCAATGCTGTTGAGCACCTAGTGGCTGCTTTGACAGGAGCCCCAGCAGGACATGCAGCACCGGCACCAGCACCTGCTCTACCATCACACTTCGCACCAGCAGCACCAGCCGCAGCACTCAGAACTCAACACAAGCGTCAACAATTCCACCCTGCCGCACCACCAGCAGCAACACCAGCACCACTGCCCTATTACCTACATCAGGCACTTGACAGCTACCACAGCTCACACCTCGCTAACCACTGCCAACGGAAAACCCTGTCGCCGCACAGCTCTTAAAACAGCACAACCCAACTCCTCAAGATGACAAACTTCTCAACCCTCCATCTTACCAAAAGCTTCTTGAATCATTCCGCAACAATCCCACTGCAGCCACCTCCACCGTCTCCACTTCACCTTTTAAAAAGAGGAGAAAGCCCCTTGCTACGTTGTCAGAGGAAAACGAGCCAAGGTCACCAACACCACCTCCGATAGTGAAGAAAAAACAGAAGAAACGACATTCAAAACAAGTTGCACCAGAAGCACCATCTCCAAAAAAGAAAAAAACAAACCCCCCCCCCAACCACCACCATCAGCACCACCACCACCACCAGAACCACCGTCAGCACTTATGACACCACATACGGACACACCTGTCAAGAAACACAAGAAAAAAGCCAAGAAGGCATGAACTTGGACAACGGAAATCAGCCAGTCATACCACAACCTGCAGTCACTTCTTCACCACCTGCCAATGGAACCCGATCTTTGCCGACCCCCCAGAGAAACCAATATCTGAATATGACACTCAACTTCCACGGTAGTTCAAAACAAATTTCATTACCAAGGAACTTGCCTGCCAAAGATGCAACGGAAGAGATAAAAGGTCAACTGGGCGTGTCAGATGATAGCGACTTAGCCATTGTCTACCAGCAGCATGGAGCAGAGCGTCTTTTGCCGAAAGAGAGCAGGCTGAGCATCTATCATTGGGGATTAAGATCTATGATGGCACTTGATATTTTCACAATGGATGAATGGCATGAAAGGGAGGACCAAAGGACGATTAACACATCTACAAACATGCAAGAGATCTTGGAGGAGGATGGTGTTTATCAACAAGCAGAGCCGGAGATCCCTTCTTGGTCATCAATAAACCGCCTGCGCAGACAAACCCTGTTAAGTCATCACAAGATCTGATAAGTCAACCAAGCGATAGAATTTTATAAGGATACCTCAATAACCACTTGCAAGCTCAGTGTGAGCTTCCTTGGTGAAGATGGTGTAGATTTCGAGGGCCTTACAAGGGAGTTCTTCACCGTATTTTGGAAGAAATTTACTGAAAGCCAGATGTATGGAAAAAAGGAAGTGTATATCCAGTCAGCACCTGGCTCAAGGTATGGAAGTTCAGAGTATGAAGCAGTTGTTAGAAGCCTAGCACATGGCTTTATCCTGACAGGTTTTCTACCAAGAAGAATGAGTAACGCAAGTTTGTTATTCATATTGTCTGGAGTCAAACCATCAGTTTCGTGCATGAGAGAATCATTCTTTGCCTGTTTGAATGAAGCAGACAAACACCTACTTGAAAATGCCGTTTCAAGTGACGAACCGTTGGCAGTAGACTCACTCATGTCGCTATTGTCAAGATTTCAATGCTCTTCATATCCCACGAAAGAGAACATACAGAAGAACATTGACGCAGTTTCGTCCTTTGTTTGCATTGAGCAACCTTTTTATTTGTTGGCATCCCTGAAACAAGGTTTCCAGTCTTCCAGTGCCAGCATCTTTGAAGGAATAACCGAAAGAGTTTTTCAAGAGATTATCTCCACTTTGAAACCAACAGCAGAAGATGTAATCGTTTGTATTAAAGTTCATCACACCCCAGAAAATCCAGTTGCACATGTTCACGAAGAGAATGTCATTGATTTCCTCTATACCTTCATTAGAGCCCTGAATGATGCGATGCTTTCAGCATTCCTCAGATTTGTGACAGAATTAATCACCATTAATCACCACAGAATTAACGTCAACTTTAATGGTGGAGTGCCTTCAGAGATGATGTATCCACAGGCTGCAACTTGTGGTTCAGCACTGATGCTATCAAGGTATTACACAACCTTCGAGTCCTGTGCAGGTCCATTTAACAGTTTACTGATAGATGAAAGACAGTGGAACACATTTACTATTTTGTAATGTATGCAATAAGTAGATTCAGAGTCAGCAGACAATGAAAAGAACGAAGCTTGCATGCTTTTGTTGAGAAAAAACTTTGAAACGTTAAGTATTTTGGACATAAGACATTTTAGATCTTAGCAAAGTTTGTTTACCGAGCCAAAACAAATATTTTTCTCAGGCATATCAACATGAGCTTTAGGGCTGGGCCTAGGCATTGTACACGTATTTCTTATAAGAAACCACTTATAAGAAACTGTAGGCTCATTTTTTTGTTAATTTAAGAAACTACCCTACCTGAATTTAAAAAGCTAGAAAAGCTGTTTTTATTCGCAGCTTTCGCTTTCCAAGGTCACTCGAAAATATTTTGACACTGTACAATAATAGTAAATGTTTTGACATTGTTTTGAGTGCGAATTATGTTACAATATGTTTTGAGATCATTACTAAGTAATTTGGAAACCCTTCCGACAAAAACATATTATCTCTACACTTAGGGCATGACCGTACAATTGAAGAAACTGCCTACCAACCCCGGACCCAAGTTTCTTATAAAAAATATGTGTACGTATTACATCAAAGTAGCCCCAGGGAAACATCATGCGTGCAGAAAATGATCGTTACTTCTGTTTCGTATGTTAGTAGTAGTTCGATTTTGTGCTTAGCAGATCAATAAGGCCCCAGCTTTAAAGCAGTTCTTAAAAGTGCTACTTGCCAATTCATCCTCCCATTCCTTCATTTATGGCAATTGGAATCAAAGTTCAGTAACTGATTGTCTTCTCAATATTGTTTGATTGCTGATATGCCTCTGATTTCTTGGTCAGCAATATACTCCTCAGTGCTTCAGTTATATGGTTGTATTCACATGGAAGTGCGTAATTAATTGTAGTTTGTTGTAGCTTTGATAACAACAAAAACTTAATAAATACCTTTCAGTTCCTAATTGTCCCTCGTCACTTGGCGCGTCACTTGGTAGGTTTTTGGGAATTTTAGAAGGTTTTCAGAAGCGCCTTTAGAATAAGAACCTTTAAGAACCTACATACCCTGAAATTAATCGAAGTACTTTTCAAATAAGAAACTAATTCAGCCTGGCCCTCAGAAAAGTAGGTTCTTATATGCGGGGATTTACTGTAGTGCACTTCTTGTTGAAAACGCTTTGCACCTCATAATCAAAAATTGAACAAGTTTCTTAACTTTGAACTAATTTTTCATTGTTTTAATTTTCTGGAAGAAGCTTCAACATTTTAAGAATTTGCCGATTTTCTGGCGTCGCTGCGGGGCAGCAGTTTCTCAAATACGTTGTCTATTTTCTGGGAACTACGGAAGAGCGGTGATCTCTAAAGAATTTGCCCATTTTCTGGCGATCTTTTAAGAATTTGCCGATTTTCTGGCGTCGCTGCGGGGAAGCAGTTTCTCAAAGACGTTGTTTATTTTCTGGGAACCACGGAAGGGCGGCTATCTCCGAAGAAGTCACTTTTGCCGATATTCTAGGGATTGCGAAGAAGGAGCGGCAGAAGCAGCGTTGGTCGTTTAGGCCTATTTGTAAAATTGCCGAATGTAAGTTTTTTTGTAAATCAGCTTGTGGTGAAGATAAAGTAATAAAGTAGGGCTCAAATGAAAGCTCTAAGTGTCTTCTACACTGTGGTGGCATCAGTTATTGAATTTGGTTGCTTACAAAGGAGAGGTGAGCATCGTTGTCTCTGCTCTGGCTGTTGCCTATATTCTGTTGTCTATATTCTGGCGAGCGCTCTGACCATGGATGTTACGATACACCAAACTTAATTACGCCGGAGATCTTGACATGTTGTTCAAAGATGCGATTGTAAAAAATTTTCAAATTTGATCGTACGAAACTTTTGACTAGAAATTCGGNAAAGTAATAAAGTAGGGCTCAAATGAAAGCTCTAAGTGTCTTCTACACTGTGGTGGCATCAGTTATTGAATTTGGTTGCTTACAAAGGAGAGGTGAGCATCGTTGTCTCTGCTCTGGCTGTTGCCTATATTCTGTTGTCTATATTCTGGCGAGCGCTCTGACCATGGATGTTACGATACACCAAACTTAATTACGCCGGAGATCTTGACATGTTGTTCAAAGATGCGATTGTAAAAAATTTTCAAATTTGATCGTACGAAACTTTTGACTAGAAATTCGGATTCAGCATTCAAGTTTTCGTGTTCCTAGCCCTTGTTTTTTCTCTCCACTGGATGCAGAAAGTCACGCGAGCAAAATGTTGAAGTGATTTCATTGGCTAACTTAAAAGAGACATCAATCAAAGATGAAATCCTTTTTTGCTAAACAATGGAAATATATAGCGCACCTTGCTGGAAATCTAACTTTAGGGGTGTGTTTGGTTGGTAATTCCAAACCTACCAAATTCTGAAAACAGTAGACTTCGCAGAGACGGAAACCTATTTTCCAGTCAAACACACAAATCTTTAAAATGGTAGGTTTCGGATTCCCCATTGCAAAAAAAAGAGTTTGAACACATTATTCGGCCTATAGACTGATTACAGAGTCGTAGTTATCACTATTGATAAACTGATGCTCAAACTACGACTCGTAATGCAATGCATAATTTTGAGAATTGAGACTTCTTCCTCGTTTCAATATGGGCCTAGGCAGAAAAAATAAAGACGTCCAACAGATGTAAAAACTAAGAACTTTTACTCACATGCACAGAGTTATAAAAACGTTAATATTTGAAAATATAGAATTAGCATAAAATGATCACACTTCACACCCAATTTATTACAATAATCTATTCGTTATTTGAAAGTAAATACAACCCGAAACAAAACACGCCTTGCAGATGTAAAGAAAAATATGCTTAGCTAAGACCCTCGAGGTTCTTCTTGAACGTTCCTACAAATGATTCTTGGAACGTTTGCATAGGTCTCGATGCCACCCGTCGAACTAGTAGCTAGAACGTCAATTTCATTGTTCAATTGTTCAGTTTGCTAGTTGGTAAGAGGCAATGGAATACAGGGCAAAACAACTGCAATGTTCTCTGGTTCTTCCAACAAAAACTCTATTTCGAATTCTTAAATCAGGGCGTTAACATCCTCTGGGCTCCTACGAAACAAATTGTTCATGGCTGTATTATCTTGATTTTGAAAGTTAATATTTCCACGAAACCACAGCTGCAAAGGATTCATTCTATTTTCTGTTCGAATACGATGAAGATTGTGTGCCCTTGCCCACTGCTGAAGGTCTCCATCGATTCGTCAACAAATACGTGGTGCAGGGCAGATACATGAATATTTAAATTGATATCGAGTATTCCATTGTCTTCCATATGGTAAAAGATTTTGTAGTATTTATCAAACATTTTTTCATAGACGTCACGCCACAATCTGTCAATTCTTTGGTTGTGCACCGATCTACCTGATATAAAACTTCCTCTGTCCTCTCCATTGGCTTGAAGCATGAAAGTCCGGACATGATTAAATTCTCCGCCACCATCTGCTCTTACTCTGCTCGGAATGCCAAAATTTCTGACGCCGTCAAGGAAGCATCCAAGGGCTGTTCTGGCCAAATTGTCAGTTGCTGCCCAAAGAACGGGTACGAACCACGAATATCCATCGATTGCTCCTTGGACAACAAAGTTCCATCTACGGAATAAATAATGGATAACAGTAGGAGACCGAATACCTCAAGGCATATAATTCAATTAATACAATCTACCAAAAATCAATTCGTCATTAAAATTTTATACCACTCAAGTACATTTTTTATAAGAAATGGAATTATAAGAAACTAGTACCAGGATGGCCTAAGATTTAAGAAATTCTAGTATTGAGAAGCACTGAGAAACCATTGAAAGGTAAATTCAAAGGTTTTATGGCTCATTCTTGAGTAATATTCACACCGCAATTTTGTGTTTTTAACCCATCAGAACTCTTTTCTGGCCAAGTGCTGCTCTGTTTTTCTACAAAAATTGAGTAACCCTATCAAGCCTAGGGTATTTGATGATCTAGGAAGACTAGGGGGGGTCTGATTCGGCCCCCCTATTTTATTTCTGTTCTTTACAACCTAGAGCTA
>REGM01000602.1:10045-34395 GCA_004194415.1 Aurelia aurita
TATAATTCGTTTAGGGTATGCCTGGGCAGATATTTGGAGAGATATTTCAGCAAACCAATCCCCTTTCCTGTTTTAGAGATGGCAGATTTGATATGAGCTGAGAAGGATAGCTTTGAGTCCAGGATAATTCCTAAATGTTTATGTTCATTTACTTTCTTCACTGGCATGTCGTTAAAAAGGATCACTGGATGATCAATTTCACTTTTCTTCCTTCAAAATGTTAATTCAACAGCTTGTTTTTGAGGATCAGGATTAAATGACATTCTCCAAGTGTGAGCCCACTGACTTATCAAGTCCAAGTCATGGTTCATATCATTGGCAGCTGTACTGGAATCTTCTACTACTGTGAACAATGATGTATCATCAGCAAATAACTTAACATTGCACTTCAAGCCTATAGCTAGATCATTTATATACACAAGGAAAAACAAAGGTCCTAGAATAGAGCCCTGGGGCACCCCTGCCGAAATATCTCCCCAATTAGAACTCTGCCCATTCAGTACAGTACATTCAGTTCAGTACAGTACATTCAGTACATTTGTTATATTTCTACAAGCAAAGGATACACGGTTTTGAGGAAATTGCAAATATCATCATGATACTTGTGCGTAGTATCGTATTATCATTATAAAATGAAAAATGAAGAAAAAAAGGTATTTATTTTTCATTTTTCCGTTCGTTGAAGATAGACCACAACGCTAAATATGCGGCAGGGAGCTTTGTACCAAGATACATTGCGTTCTAATTAGGAATCTTTAGCGACTGTATAGAAATTCGATTAAAGAATGCAAAGTGTCTTGGTAAAAAGCTCCCTGCCGCCATCTTTAGCGTTACCGTCTGTTCTCTCTTTGTTAACAGGATGTTCGCTTAACTACAACAAACGATGACTCATTTTTCGTATTTGAAGACTTGCTTTATCAGGTAAGATTCACCGTAATTTTGTAATTGCTTTTCTGTATGCCCTTCTGCAACTAGGTGCTTTCCTGACTTTTCCCTGTCATCATTAAGAGTCGTTGCCACCTTAATTCAACTCAATCACAATTGGAAACAATAAACAAACTTAGACGCGTATCATACTGTGCTTAAACAAAACGGGGATAATATCCTGTATTTCAGTAATAATGCATTCTGGTGTGTTCTAATTGATTGATTGATTGATTGATTGATTGATTGATTGATTGATTGATTGATTGGTAATTTCAGCCAAGCTGAGGCTGAAAAACATCAGCTCCCAAGCTATGAGCAATTACAACTCGTGGAACAAGATTGTAAGATTAATAGCAGAATAAAATTGATTGCTTTTACAAGCAGCGAAACATTTTTGGTCAATCCGGTATAACAAGGGCAATAGGCTGCAAATGCTCGGAAAATGGGTTTTGTTATTAGGTGACTTTTATAGCATGCATCAAAGCTAGATACAGTAAAAACCCGCGTATAAGAACCTACAATTTCGCAAGTCAGCCTGGGTTCTTAAACAATGAATACAATGGATTGGTTCTTATAAAATGGTGGTCTAATAGGACAATTTCAGCCTGCAGGTTCTTAATCCACTAGGTTCTTATACGCGGGGTTTTACTGTAGATGTCAAGAACACGCAAGTTAAAAAGAAAAACGACTTATTTAGTTTACGAAACATGTTTCGACATACATCCCCATTATAAATTGAATAAAATATTTGAATATACTTACAGAACAGCGTTTAGAAGTATTGTAAGTACCGTAAAACCCACTAAAAAGCAGCAACATTGTTTTGGGCTTAGCCTAGGCTAGCAAATGTTCTTAATTCAGGGGTTTAAATTTTAAAGAATGGTGCAATTGAGTGGGCTATGTAAAAACCATATGAATGACATTTTGTATGCATCTCGCACTTTGAAACACTTTCTTTCCAGTTTTATTGCAATTTTCTCAAAGTTCAGAAGATCTTCATCCAAAATTTTAGCCTGAAGCTCCTTAAAAGTCGTGGTTCTTATATGCGGGTTTTGCTTTGCTGTAATCAATGCAGTTCTTTTAGTATATTGAAATATGTTATTCAACTGATGACAGATGATGTATGTCCGAAACATTTTTCGTAACCTATTATTAACCTATTATTTGTCTTTTTGTATTTTTAATTTCTTGCTGGAGCGCTNATTCAGGGGTTTAAATTTTAAAGAATGGTGCAATTGAGTGGGCTATGTAAAAACCATATGAATGACATTTTGTATGCATCTAGCACTTTGAAACACTTTCTTTCCAGTTTTATTGCAATTTTCTCAAAGTTCAGAAGCTCTTCATCAAAAATTTTAGCCTGAAGCTCCTTAAAAGTCGTGGTTCTTATATGCGGGTTTTGCTTTGCTGTAATCAATGCAGTTCTTTTAGTATATTGAAATATGTTATTCAACTGATGACAGATGATGTATGTCCGAAACATTTTTCGTAACCTGTAAATAGTCTTTTTGCATTTTTAATTTCTTGCTGGAGCGCTCATCTCACGAAATTTTGGAAAAACACAATTTCCAACTGTAATGCAAATTAATCAAGTTCAATCAAGCATAATCAAACGCCGTGCATTCTATTTAATCACACGATAGGTTCACTTAAGGGTGACCCAAAAAATTGAAACTTCGTTTGAGGCCCCAACATTTAAATTATACTACTGATCTTGGGATTTTCGACAAAATTGATTTCAAAACTTTTTTCTCATTTCCTTGGGAAAATACCGGGTGTCCAAAAAAGAAGTATACAGATTTGGTCGACGCTAGCAATGAAAATTTAGCTCAAATCAATCCGAAATCATTTTTAAAACATATCTCGATAGTCAAGGCGTACATAGATACCTTGTTTGTTGATATTGGTGCTTTGATAGTTGAAATATTAATCTTCAAAGGACACATTTGCCTCGACCAGAGCGTTGGCGTTTTGGCCTAAGCAAATTCTTGCAGTACAGCGAATAAGTCAACAATAGATTTGAAAAAATTTGAAACAGGAGGAGAAAAATTAAAAACTGCACAACACATACGTTAGAAACAATGTAATTTACGTGACACATATCATCAAGGGAGCTCCGAAGTAAACTTCCTTCATTTTAATATCAACAAGTTATTTCATGAAGTTTACTTTGGAGCTCTCTTGATGATAAGTGTCACGTAAATTATATTTTTTTTAACGTATCTGTTGCACAGTTTTTAATTTTTCTCCTGCTGTTTCGAATTTTTTCAAATCTATTGTTGACTTATTCGCTGTGCTTAAAGAATTTGCTTAGGCCAACACGTCAAAGCTCTGGTTTGGAGGTCCAGGCATGTTTGTCCTTTGAAGATTAATATTTCAGCTTTCAAAGCACCAATATAAACAAACAAGGTATCTATGTTCAAATTGACTATCGAGATATGTTTTTAAAATGATTTCGGATTGATTTGAGCTAAATTCTCACTGCTAGGGTCGACCAAATCTATATACTTTTTTTGGGACACCCGGCATTTGAAAAAATCACTTGATAGCATTATTTTAAACCACGGTGGGCCAAACAAGCATCCCCAAGACTGAAAAGTTGAAATTCATAGTGATAAAATTCACACTGCATCGAGTACTACAGAAAAAATACCTTGAGAGCAAACGTGAGTAACATATCAGCTGTACTTGCAAAGAAATTTGGTTCAGATTGTCGCCAAAACCACTGCAATAAAATCACCAATCACTAAAAGTACAAGTTGACCCAAGAAGGTGTCTGTTACGAGGAATTTTTTTTTAACCTTCCATTGTTAAGTTTCCACCTCGACTCGCATCTTTTTGAAAAAATATCATTACTTTACCAGATAAGCTGCCACAGAATGAGCGGCATTGGAAATCGTTCATTGAAATGGCATTAACAAAAAATTTATGACACTATTGTGGAATTATTATTCAATTCTTTTAACATTTCCAAGATAAATTTAAAAAGTCCTTTACAACAAATTTCAACAACTTGTAAAAACTTACAGCAACTTCCAAAGACTTACAACATCTCACAAAATGATCTTTATATACTTTTTTGTGTTTGTATAACTGATATCATTTATATAGGAGGTATTTATCGATTTCAGGTTTTGCTGGTATTCAGTCGCGATACTTGGTTATTGGATCGTTGCAATTACATGAACTCTTCTCCCCCGAAGTCTTATATCCGCGGTAATCATTTTTCTGTTCCTTTCTTGCCGTCTTTTTATACTTAACACTCTTACCAAGTTCAACTTTGTCCCATTAGCCTGCAGGTAGCCATATGGCTTCAATTGTTCGTCCCAATACAATAAAGTTTCATTGAAATTACGTAAAGCTGGACTTTATTTTAGATTTTATTTGCGAACTAGATTTGGTACGCTCAGTGGTGACTTGAATGTAAATCTACGGATAGATCAGAAGATAAAAGTATACCAGTAAAGGGTAATGACACAGTAACGTAATCGGCAGAAATTATTGAATTAAGAACCGTTTGGCAGTTATACGATTACCCTACACTGCAATTACTTATCGGCGAAAATGAGGATTTAATGAAACCAGGCAGATCCGAAATGCGTCGGAAATTGAGAATCGATTTCAACCGGAACGAAAGAGAAGGACCATTTTTAATCTGGGTTTTTAATCTCGGCTTGGGTATAGGCGGAGATTCTCAATGCATGAATGGAGCGATTTGGACACCTTTATTTTCAAAGAAATGTTTATTTCGGGTATACGAAATTGAGATGATTAACTTTTTTGGTGCTCTGTGACAATCAAAAGCAGCAAGATATGCTTATCGATTAAAGTTAAATCTTAACTAGAGAAACTTTAAAAAATGCATAAATGTGCCGTTCAGGTCACTCGCAAAGACTTGCCGCAATAAACTGAACTGCGCGCGCGTCTCTTTTGCAATATCTAGTTTATGTACCGGGTATAAAAGAAAAACGCTAGAGATTTGATCTGGACTAGTGACAAGAATGTAGGTCGAATATATCTCTAATAATTTTGAAGTAATACTCGATAGTTAACTTAAAGCTAAATACTTTGGTTGTTAATATTGGTGCATTGAGAGTTGAAATGTTAATCTTCAAAGTCTAAATTTGCCTCCACCTCCAAACCAGAGCTTTTGGGTTTTGACCTAAGCTGCAAACGCACTGTTTAAGGGAGTCTCCTCAGTCACAGACATAGCGTAGCAATTTTGAACAAGGACCCATGCTTAGGCAAACATTTGAATAGAAATTTGAAAGCTAAAAATCGACAAACATGTCAATGCATACAGTCATGAAGGAATATCTTTCTTCGATCAAAATGCACCTACAAAAAACACAAATCCGAGAGCGAGTGCGAGTGATAATTTTTAAAGATCTTATCCATGGATATTAGTTCCCTTTGGAATAAACGATTGCTTGTTCGTAATAATTCCAAGATAGATGATACAAATGCATTTCATTCAGGCAATGAAGATTGCAAGAAATAATTATTGTTCACACCCAAGGGCACTATTTCGCTGATGACTATCTTTTGTTAGACAGATTTAATTTATACTTTTGTAGAACGAAGAAAGATGTCTCTTCCGGAGTAAATTTGTGAATCTGATTGTCAAGTTAAGTTTTGGATTTCTATTCAAATATGCTCCTAAGCACAAGGCTTCTTGCTCGTATTTCGCTATGATTCAGGAGATTCCCCAAAACAGCGCGTTTGCAGTTTAGGCCAAAACCCAAAAGCTCTGGTTTGGAGTTGGAGGCAAATTTGGACTTTCAAGATTAATATTTCAACTCTTGATGCACCAATATTAACAAACAAGGTATTATCTTCCAGTAGAATCCTTCAGATGATAAGCATTTGTTTCTATTGTAGGTAAATTTGGTGTTCCTGAACTTCAAGTGTGTTATCCTCCTAGCGGTAGGTATTAAATTTTATTTTAAGCTGAGAGACTGGAGAGAGGGTGCAGCTTTTCTTGAGGTGTACCATCATGAAATCATATTTCATTAAACTCATTAATGCCGTTATAAAGTTACATGTGATTCTGTTTCGAAGCTGTATTTCAAAATTATTGCAAAAGAACTATCTTTGCAAATGTTGTCTAATTTTCAGCTTAATCGCATTAGCAACGAGCAGGGCCGTGCGTTGCGCTATGGAGGGATATATAATCATGAATTTGTTTTCTTTGGGCTTAAAGAATATTTGCATGACACTTTGAGGTCTAAGGATGCAATCGACCGCAATCGACAACATCTGTCTGTTCGGAATGTGACAACCGGAAAACAGTTTTGGAGATATGTCTACTAGTCATACAGAAACAGCTACTAAGAAAATTTGCCCATTACTCTACGTTGGCATGATGATTCAAATTTCGCAATGTGTTTTTTTGCTTGTCACAACAGAAGAATCCATTCCTTCCTTGAACCTTTTTTTAATTCAAAGGCTTATATCTTGACAGCCTTGTTAAATCATTTTGTAAAGCTTTTGATATGCCAACTAAGAGTCCTTGCGTTAAAACGTAAAACTTACAGGAAATAAGAAGTTGATTATTGAAGTTGGCTCCATATCACTTTATCTTGAAATAATTGATCATATGCAACAATTGATTACATGATTTGAGTATAGGCAGTGAATATATGTTAAAATCATTAGATCAATGTGCGAGTGGCTTGAGCCACACTTATTTGATGCCCGCCACAGTTTAACCAATCAAATCATGGAAAGTCTGGAGTGGCGCTTGCCACTTATTGTTTTATCCGTGTAAATTGTGTTCTATTTTTAAAAACCTCACATGCACTGCTGTAATGGCTTTGAACAAGAAGGAAAACAATGTTATGCACCGCCTATCTGCCTGCGGGTTTGTCATTGGTAAATTGCATTCTATGTTTTTTTTGTCTGAGTGTGAATTAATGTCTTGTGAGCAGCATTTATTTTGTATTCTGGGTTCTGCTCTCCGTTGGAATTTATTTTGTATTGAGTCACATCCAGTTAATTCTTAAATATGTTTTTGCTAGGTGTGATTCCCTTCCATGGATTTGCAATGTATGGTAAGTAAACCTGCTTTTCAATTTTTCTAGCAATTTTCCTTCTTCATGTTTGAAACTAGTTCCTTCATAAATGCCACTTCACATTTGATTTACAGCTGTTTTGATCGACAAACTTTTTTTTGTAGAAAATCAGTTCATTTTTATACTATGTATGCCAAAAACTTCTTTGTATGGTTTTGAAAAAAAATTCAATTTTTATTTAGCCTATTAAATTTTAGGAAAAGTTGCAAAACCTCGGCTCGTTATCTTTCGAAGTGACGACACTACATCAGATCATATTTGCCGCGGGCACTTCGTGCCCCCCCTGTAGCAATAGGGTTAAAAGATTCATCATACGGCAATCGAGAATATTTCTTCTTAGGCCAGCAATGAAACATTTTGATTTTTTCTTGATCGATCTGTCCATGGTCGGACAAAGAAAACAAACAACGATTGAAGTTAACTCATAGAATGCGACAGTCATGATTTGGATCAACTTGTGTCGTATAATAAGGCTGTTGTTGCATGATTACACAGTTCGTGCTGGATATCTTCACACCTTAGTTTCAATATCTTCACACCTTAGTTTCGATGCCGCAAGGTTGCATATAAATACATGCTTTTTCTAAAAATTTCCCTCTGGTTAAAATACTGATATATTTTATTTGTATTTATGAGTAAATGCAGAGTGATCAGATGATAAAACTGAGTGAAAACAAGCAGTGCCGAATTCACTATGCTCTAGTTTGACCAACGGTTTGCCGTTCATTTTTCTACATTTGCCGCTTTTTGCAGCTGCACCACTTTGTTACATATACGAAGATGCGATGATGCTTTATTACGTCTTTCGAGAGCTCTACGTCAGGTAACTGTGACAGGTGTAATATATCTCTAATATACCCATCTTATCTCTGTTACAATTGAATACGCGTGTAAAATATATTGAATATGGGGATTCAAACTTAAAAGGTTCTATATTGTACATATATATTCCGAGAACAGCAACGGCTGTAAACTTGTAGGGACATTCTATCAAGTTTAGAAGATTAAAACCCTATGAAATTAAGGATGAGATTCTTTGTTTTATGGGAAGATTATCTGGGATTGCTAGAAATTCAAATGCTTACCAATTCCGAGAAATGCTTCTGAATAGGCTTCCCAGAATTCCCGGAATTGATTAAAACACTTATCTTGGACATAAAAGTCTTGAATGAGTTGCCCGATCTCCTGGTGTTTATGGACAGTCAGCTGTTTGAGGAAGGACATACTAAATTGTTCGTTCTGTTAAGGTATTTTACTCAAAAGATTCTTCCAGATTCATATTTTTCCCTTGTTTCCAATAAGTTCGAAATCTTCTTTGAACATCTTATGCAAGTCTCGTAGAGTGTTCTGGGGAAAATATCAGGGCTGTATTGCATATAGGCTTTTGTGCCTGGGAACAATTTTCATATGAAAATGTGCCTGTTTAAAGAAAATAGAAGTGATGACTTCTTTATTTTATCAGTATATGTGGCTGGGCACGGCGTGCCTGTGTGCCGTTAGATTTTGCAGGCCTGGGAAATATTATCATCCTTTTGACAATAAATCAGACATTGCTCGACAATACCTTCGTCATGTTGGGCCAAAGAACGTTGCAGAATATTTTATCCTCAAATTTTATGTTAGTTAGTAAATAAGATGAGCTAATTTCTCGAGGCTTTCTTCGTGTAATAAGAGGTTCGACTGGAATGTTAGCGTGTCTAATTTTCATTGTATTATTGTAAATCTGAATGGAAGGCTCAAACAAAAGCAGCTTTTGCTAATGGTTGATCATCTCTGCATGATTATCATTTGAAACGTAAGTTTGAAACGCCGAAATAAAGCATTAAACTTCATAACTTTAAAAGGAAATTGACAAGTTATGAATGTTCAATAACAAACATTATTGATCTTTCAGATATTTCTGTCGATTACATGTCATCTCTTCAGACAACCAGGTAATCCATATTCAAAATTCTCATTTCATTTGCTATATGTATTTTTAAAAGGTGGGTTCATTTCTAAACTGCTGACGACGCAACCAATATTTAATTTGCCTGCTGCTTTGACTTCATATACATGTCTTTAATCCTCAGGCATCCTCTTACTGCAGAGGTGTACCGGCTGGCATTCATTTGGCAATATTTCCAGCCAGCTTTTGATGAAACTAATGTATTTTTGATTAATCTCTTAACTTAGTGATTACTTAAAGACCCATTGCTAACCATGACCCTTTGTGGCGCCAAAGTCGACTTTCGTATGATGTGAAAGTCGTCTCTGGGCTAGGTTCTGTTTGTCTTGCTTTTCATTCGGCGCACCAAAGGATTATGGTTCACAACGGGTCTTTAAGTTACATTATCAGAATTTGTTAAAAAGGAAACAGCTATTTGTCGTATGTGTAATTAAAATGATAACTCCAGCCAGGCACATCCATGCCAGTATGGTTGCAATCTTATGCCAATGTAGTATGCAAATTTTACCTTTACTCCCCATTTTCACCCACCCCTTCGGTTACTTTAGCCCTATCCAGACTGGGCTTTTTCAGGTACTAAAAGACTGGGGAGGGACTGATTCAGAATAACTAACTTAATAACTCAGAACTGACTAGAGATAACAGCTTGGGAATTGGCTCTTGTTATGTAATGTTATGTGGAAAATCCGAATATATAATTAATTTTTTTCTAATTGTTGTACATTCGATGACGTCATCGATTTTCTTCGTACATGTGCCAAAAAGTAGCAAAAATTAGTACTTGTACTCAATGGTCTCTGAAGTTTTTTTCAAAAGAGATAGCATACTTATTTTTTAATCGTTTTGCAGTTGAAAGACTACATTTGCATGAAAGCATGACGTTGTTCTCAAATAATGAATTTTGTAAATCTATAATTATTACCTAAATTCATTATAACAATGACGTCATCAGTGACGTTATATCTTGAAATAACAAAACCTATCATTTTATCTTATTGAGTTCTAGTTATGGCCAAAATTTAATTCCATTGTCTTACTTCTGTCAATATTTATCTTAGTTTGAAATTATAAAGGTTTGACCTTAAAACTTAAAATTTCAAAACTACTATCTGAGAAAATAGTTATATCTCCAAAACCAAATGAGATATTTTGATCAAATTTGGGGGTAAAGATGCTAAATATATATTTAGGAAAAGTCACGAAAACTGAAAAGCTCAGGATCTAACCGAAAAAAAAATAACAGGGAAAAACTGAGAGGGGGCTGAATCAGCCCCCCCCCCCAGTTTGGATAGGGTTAGACCGTTGAGAGAGAAATTGCTACTAAAGAGTGCTGTCTAAGCTCATGCTAATAATACTTGCTTACTGTACCATATTATAAAGTTTGGACCTTTTTGCCTCCATAGTGTCCACAGAATGATTTAGTCGTAACAGTGGAACCCTTCTGTCTAAAGCTGAAATCACACTTGAAACGACAAGGTGCTATGACACTCAAGTAAGAGTTCAAGCCAAATAAGGTTCTTGCGTCATAAAACGGGTGCCTTGCCTTACCCAGGAAGCCTCAACAAAAACGTTTCAGATGTGTTTTCAGCTTTAATGCTCATCCGTAAGGCATCTAATTATCCTTTACCATGAGCGGTAGGAATTCCTTGTTCAGAAAGCGGTAGGAAAAAATTCCTTGTTCAGAGTATTCGATATCTTTGGTGTAAAACAACTGACAATGCTTAGACTTGAATTTAGTATGTTAAATGAGCATAAATTCCGACATAATTTTCAGTGTCCTAGTCCGATGTGTGCTTGCAATACTGGAATTGAGGATAATGTGCACTTCTTCCTGCACTGCCCTTTGTTTGTTCCTATGCGCAATGATCTCCTTGGCCAACTTTCATACCTTCCACAATTTGATTTAAACAGCATTGATTCAAAAGCCCTGCTCAATTTGCTTCTTTACGGTAGCCCAACATTTAATGAAACTGACAATCGAATGATTCTAGAGGCATCTATAGCATATATCAAAGCAACTAACAGGCTTAAATAGAGTTTTCCCGGAGATTCTGTGGGCTGGGGGTGTCTTTTGGCCGTGGGACTGCCGTTTTGCTGCCGGGTGCTGCGGGCTGGGCGTCATTCGTGGGGGCTTGGTGGGTGGAGCTTGGGCACTGTGGAGGTCATGGCCTTTGCGGTGCTCGGGTTGCGCTTGCTCGGCTCTTTCGGGTGGTGGCTGGCGTGCGGTATGTGGCGGTGGAATGGCGGTTTTTGTGGCCGGGGGACATTTCTGGTCTGCGGGCTCTTTGGGAGTTCTTCTCAGTATGGAACTAGACGATTAGCGNATAGGAGGACAACCGTAAGTTTACGTCATTCCAAGTTCCAGTTTATTTGTAGTGGTTTGATAGAAGGTCATGTGTAGTTAGTTTGCATCAGAAAATTGAATCTATTTTTAGAGGTAATCAAGAAAGGTCTTCGCAATATGTTTTAAATGATAAGAAACTCATCTAAAATTTGGTATGTGGCTTATTTAATGTTAGTCAGAGCTCTCTTTGATTTACAGTTTGCTCGCAGGTTCAATGCAACGGAAGAACGCATAAATGCGGCAATAGATGATTGCGCTAAAAATGGCATTCCGGATTTTGACCATGATCCATTCGCCCTGAAGAATTTAATCTGCCTTTTTATCATGAAATCATATGAAATCATGAGATCATGGTCAAAATTTCCCTGGCAACTTTTTTCTGGAAAGCTGTTTTTTATTTAATGTTTGAAAAGGGACTAGAAACATTATTATATAGCTAAAAGCCGGACGAAATTCAATCGTCACTCGGAACCTTTAAGCAAAATCGCTTATAAGTTTTTTTTTATTTATACATTCCAATAAAAAGTTTACAATACATATTACTAGCTACGCTACTTACAAATTACAATACGATACTACTAAAACGATACCACGAGGAGCAAATGGCAATATCTACCCCGCGGCCATTACATAGAAGTAAACAACAGCATGGTACACCACTTTAACGAACATCCGCCAGCCACTAAGGACGTTTGCTTAGTCTATATAGTAAAACTCTTTTGGCTCCAGACCCGGGGATCCAGCACCAAAACCCCAGCCCATGCGCAACATGAAAAATTGCACACAGGCCGACGCCTCAGCACCGAACCCGAATAGGGAACCAACAAATCCATGAAAGGTAAATTGAAAAATATCCATAATGGCGGTTGTTCGTCAAAGTGGTGTCCACATTGAAGACAAAAACTAAAATTAAAGTTGATAACAATGATTGAAAAACAAAATTAACGACTTGGGTGGCTTTTGGAGGGGTGGGGTATATGACTTCAATCGAATCGACCAGTTTTATGGATAAAATGTAACGTAAGCTCAAGGATATGTCTATTCAATGAAAATCTTTATCGCCATACAATAAAAGTTGTAACAAAAACTCATTTGCAAGAATTCCATATCCAAATGGTCGTATTAATGCATAGATTCCAGCGAGGAGGTCTCGTCTATGTGCATCAAAGCAAGGGCAGAGCAACAAGAAGTGTTCCGTATCTTCAATGCCATCGTTTGTTGGACACATTGGGTTTGTGGTATCTCTAAAATTGTGTTTAAATTTGTGATAATTTAACTTGCTTAGACCGACTCTCAGTTGAATTATATAGGATAGGCCTTTTGGGTCATGGATCTCATAAAAAGGTTTTCCAGGGGGGTGGATGACTGATAGCAGCTTTTTCTTGAAAACAGCAATGCAAGTCTAATCTCAGGTTTAAGTTCATTCCATTCAGCCAAACAGTGAGGATAGAAACTAGATTTAAATTTGTCAGTCCTTGTTCTTATTTGCCCGATAGCGTCATGTTTGCGAAGAGAGTACTGAAACTGCTGAAGTGGTGGGATTGGATCCCTTGTATAGTCTGGAGTTAGGTTGTTTACAATTTTATAGAATAAAGTAAGGCGTCTACTCCACCTACGAAGACTTAAAGATTCCCATCCAAGCTCAGCGTACAACTTCCCTCTAGATGTTCCCCTCCATGCTCCCGACACTGCTAAAGCAGCAGAGTATTGAACGGATTCTAGCTTTTCCATTTGATTAGACAAGGTGGTATTTCCACTGAACTCGCATAATTTTGGTGGATCATGATATATAACATCTCCATAGTCTACATGGAGCCGAATATAGAGCTTGTATAGTTCGTTAAGGGTGTTCCTATGCAGATAGCTAGAGAGAAATCTCAACATACCAATACCTTTTCTTGTTTTGGAGATAGCTGCTTTGATATGGGTAGAAAAAGACAACTTTGAGTCCAGGACGATTCCTAGGTGCTTGTGTTCTACTACTTGCATCACCAGTGTGTTATTGACAAGAATTATTGGATGATTAGCTTCAGTTTTTCTCTTCGAAAATATTAATTCTACTGCTTGCTTTTGTGGATCAGGATTAAAGGACATCCTCCAATCATGAGCCCATTGACTGATCAACTCCAAATCATGGTTCATGTCATTGGCAGCTGTATTAGAGTCTCGTACTGNTGGACATAGGAGGACAACCGTAAGTTTACGTCATTCCAAGTTCCAGTTTATTTGTAGTGGTTTGATAGAAGGTCATGTGTAGTTAGTTTGCATCAGAAAATTGAATCTATTTTTAGAGGTAATCAAGAAAGGTCTTCGCAATATGTTTTAAATGATAAGAAACTCATCTAAAATTTGGTATGTGGCTTATTTAATGTTAGTCAGAGCTCTCTTTGATTTACAGTTTGCTCGCAGGTTCAATGCAACGGAAGAACGCATAAATGCGGCAATAGATGATTGCGCTAAAAATGGCATTCGGGATTTTGACCATGATCCATTCATGGTCAAAGCAAGGGCAGATCAAAGCAATGTACATCAAAGCAAGGGCAGAGCAACAAGAAGTGTTCCGTATCTTCAATGCCATCGTTTGTTGGACACATTGGGTTTGTGGTATCTCTAAAATTGTGTTTAAACTTGTGATAATTTAACTTTAACTTGCTTAGACCGACTCTCAGTTGAGTTATATAGGATAGGCCTTTTGGGTCATGGATCTCATAAAAAGGTTTTCCAGGGGGGTGGATGACTGATAGCAGCTTTTTCTTGAAAACAGCAACAGACGATGCAAGTCTAATCTCAGGTTTAAGTTCATTCCATTCAGCCAAACAGTGAGGATAGAAACTAGATTTAAATTTGTCAGTCCTTGCTCTTATTTTCCCGATAGCGTCATGTTTGCGAAGAGAGTACTGAAACTGCTGAAGTGGTGGGATTGGATCCCTTGTATAGTCTGGAGTTAGGTTGTTTACAATTTTATAGAATAAAGTAAGGCGTGTACTCCACCTACGAAGACTTAAAGATTCCCATCCAAGCTCAGCGTACAACTTCCCTCTAGATGTTCCCCTCCATGCTCCCGACACTGCTAAAGCAGCAGAGTATTGAACGGATTCTAGCTTTTCCATTTGATTAGACAAGGTGGTATTTCCACTGAACTCGCATAATTTTGGTGGATCATGATATATAACATCTCCATAGTCTAAATGGAGCCGAATATAGAGCTTGTATAGCTCGTTAAGGGTGTTCCTATGCAGATAGCTAGAGAGAAATCTCAACATACCAATACCTTTTCTTGTTTTGGAGATAGCTGCTTTGATATGGGTAGAAAAAGACAACTTTGAGTCAGGACGATTCCTAGGTGCTTGTGTTCTACTACTTGCATCACCAGTGTGTTATTGACAAGAATTATTGTATGATTAGCTTCAGTTTTTCCCTTCGAAAATATTAATTCTACTGCTTGCTTTTGTGGATCAGGATTAAAGACATCCTCCAATCNCTCTCTGGAACCGATCGAAAGAGATTTGACTGTAGTATATAGGTATGTAGCAAACGCACGTTCTTGCGTAGAATCAACTTACGAAACAGCAGTTACAATAAAAATTCTGATGAGCTTGGACCCAAAAGGCTAGTTTCCAATCAGAGGAATTTTCTGAGCGGACGGCAATGCTTTTGTTTACGAGCTAAAATGTCGCTTTTAAATTGAATAGAAATTTACGACTAACTGATTTTTGATCGGATAAAATTCCACTATTGTAAAATTGCTGATTGTAAAATAGACCTAATCGGAGTTATTTTCAAAACTGAATTCACACTTGAGGCGACTTTGTGCGTGGTGCGATGCGGCACGTGCGGCAAAGATAAAATAATCCAACTTTGTCGCATTGCCACGGTTCATTGTTATCTGGAATGCGTCAAGAACGACGACACTTCCAGTGTGAATACAGCTTCAGTCTGAGGCAGGAGGCTGCAAGTCCCAAAGGAAGTAGATCGTAAACAAAGCACGGATTGAAACTTCGCTGATTTTTGAAAAAGTATGTGCATTCCTATTATATTGGTAGGTAACGAATGCAAGAGGGACAAACTTGCCACTTTCAAAGAGAGGCAATAATGGGCTATTTTCTTTGGAATCATAGTTGAAAAGTTCTATTTCTAAAAAAGGTCTAAGCCTTCTTTCCATATAGCTGCAACTGCCGGCGACGGAGCCTGCGGCATCCGCAGGCTACCCGAGGGACAGTGTTTCCATATCACTCCATCGGTAACCATGCCAATTTATGGTGAAAATGGCGTGAAATACATGGCTTTTCATTGGACAGATAAAGTCGTGTGATTGCATGTGGACAAAGAAATTCCGCAGGTAGGCTGCCGCAGCCAACTAAACACCGGTCTACTTGTTTCTCGGTACCGCCGGCTACAGCAGGCAGCTTCAGGTAAGCAAAACTTTATGGAAACCAGGCTTTAGTCAACTTATGCAACAGTTCTCGCCACAAGAATCAGAGAGGAAAAAGGTGTTGAGTAATGGGACTATTTGTTACATATTTTCGTCTGCTACTGATCACAGCAAATCGTCAACTAAGATCCGCAAGAGAAGAAACGAGAATAAAACAGTGTATTAGTTTGAACTTAGAGACCACTGAATTTAATATGGTCAATGGGAAAAACGCAAAAAAATTCCTTTCACCGACAAAACAGAATTTGTCTCCTGTTAGCGCGACTTTCATATTCACCATCAAATTAAAGCACTGTTTTATTTTCGTTTCCTACCTTTCGAATCTTATCTGAGGATACACAGTGTGACCAATATCAGATGAAAATAATGTTTCGTTAAATTTGAGGGTATTTGTGTGTCTTCTAAAAGTTCAAAGCATTAAATATTTCCCCCAAGTTTCTTTACTACGAAATTGATCCCTGATCAAAAAGGACCATTTGCTTGCCAAATTCCTGCTTATGGTTTTGATGATAAAGTCCAAAAATTCATTTTTGGGACAAACACAAAACAAGAAGTCAAAGTAGTGTAGTTCATAAAATAATTCAAAACAAAATGTATATCATCTACAAAATAGTTGACAGTTATTTTGATATCTTGTATAAACTCACGAGGAATTCTGACCACCCAGTATATATCTATATGTGACTGATGAAGGCTTACGCCGAAATATTTAAGGTTACTGCCCTGGTTAATATGACCAAAAGTATCATTTTCAATTGTTTCCTTTTATCAATAATGCAGGGTCGAAGCTACAATTTGAAACCCTCCCAGTCAATATCTAAGCACTGGAAGTAATGATAATTCTTAGTTAAAGATCAGAAACTAAAAGTTACAGTAGAGATTTGTTCCTAAATAGGAAGGGATTAACGATAATCATTTGACCTTCAAGATGAAACGATTGTGTGTTAATCCACGCTTCATGTTGCTAATGGCCTTGACCCGGTTTATTTTGTGGTCTGATCAGCATTGCAAGTAGCCTTTACTAAAAGCCAGCTTTCTCGGAACTGAAAAATCCTCTAGTAGTAGGTACTAAGTTTCTATTTAGGACCCGCAGGACCAATCAAATGATGAGAAATTTGGCACAGTGGGAGATAATGCATGTAGCTACCAAAGTGTGTCTGCGTTTTTTGACAATCCACTGGTCTGGATTTTCGACCGAACAAAGCTGCCGTGAGGGCTAAGAAACTTAATGCAATTATTGCGGAAGCTATAGCTTGCAAAATAGATATTATATCAAAATTCTCAGACACACTTTGGTAAACAAGGAAACGATCTATCGGCTTAAGTTATTTTCGTGATTCTACGGTCTTGCTGGGGGTCCTAAATAGCCTTTGAAGGAATGGTATTTTAAAATCATGATAACTTTGATAAATGATTTACTGACGCTTTTTTCAACTGGATTTCCACATAAGGGTATTCCTAATTAAATTACGCATCGAATGATGTATGGGTTCGCTATCATCCACGCACAGTACGGTCCCTCAGAGGAAAACACTGAAATTACTGCCGTGAGGGTGGGCAGTAACCTTAAACCTGTTAACAAACAGACCATACACAGTGTTGATTGAAGTGAAAATGATGCTTCTACCGCCTGGATATGGAAAAATGGGCCTGTTTCAATTTGTACCATGTCGTAAAGCCGGATATCTAAGAATTTTAGATTTTTAAAATCCAGGTACCTAGCCTTACCTTTTGTGTTCATAAATGTTTTAGACAAATCTTTGGTTCATACTTGCCGTATCTTCAAAAGGGCTCATAAGACAGATTTTTATCTTTTTATCTTTTAAAAGTGAAAATTTTTTGCCTTGATATTCATTTTATCGATGATTTAGCATTAAGACATAATGTTTAGTCCAATCGAAAACAAGACTTTCTGCGCAAATAGAACGAAGCGAAAAAAGTTTCTGCAGAATATTTCAGGAGATCAGAAATCCAAGAGAAAAGTTGGTCTTCTCTTGTTGATTGGTTACAAGAGTTGGCAAAAATTTCAAAATACCTTTAGTCCAGAGGCACAATTTCCACCCGAGGAGGGACTTTACCAGACCAACTTTTTCTAGTACAGTTTTTGGTATAGAATTCGAATCCGAATGTTGATCGGGCAGGGGAGGACGCTTTTCCGAGATACAGGGGGCTATGTCCAAAAACAGGGATAGAGCCTGTAAATGAGTTGTAAATGGCCACCTGAGGCAGGACTTTACCAGACTAGCTTTATGTGGACCATTTTTTGGTGCAGAATTCGAATCTGAATCTTAGTCGGGTGGGAAAGGACGCTCTTCCGAGATACAGGGGGTCATGTCCAAAAATAGGGATAAAGGCTTTGAATTGCCACCTGAGGCAGGACTTCACCAGACTAGCTTTTCTAGATCAGTTTTTGGTGCTGAATTCGAATCTGAATGTTAGTCGGATGGGAAAGGACGCTTTTCCGAGATACAAGGGGTCTTTGTCAAAGAAAAAAACCTGATAAAGAAACCGAATGAGCTATGAATCGTTTAACTTCAACTCTACCAAAATTTAATCTCAAGTGGATCTGGAGCAAAACTGCAGTCAATTTTGGGGATCATGACTTAGGGGAGCGTAATTTAGGGCGCTTATGAATGGGAAAATAGACTTAATGCATCAGTTAACTCTGTGAGTTATCTCTACAACGTTCTAATCCTGAAACCATTATACAGACTTTTATACCACTATCATACAGACTATATTTTCAAAATCATGCACTTATGTTTAAATGTCGTTAGAATTCTCCTTCATCAGCAGTGACACTGAAATATTCAGCATCCGTATCCTCTAAATCAGCTGCACTCTCTTGGGTATCATCTGATTCAATTAGTGATTCTGCTATGTCTTCTCGATATGGCTCGTCTATCTGGATTGAAGTCATTTTTCCATCCATGATCGGAAGCGTTGCCAACGGAAATCAATGGATAATTTGCTTGTTTCCAAAGACTTGCACATAGTTGGAGCGTTGGATGTGCTTCCTAAGAATGGAACGGCGTGGAGGCAAGAGAGATAGATCTGCGATTTTCTTGTATCGTGCAAAGGTTCGCCGGAAGACCTTCCTTCTTGCATCATTTTCAGCATCTACGGTACTCGTTTTTCTCCATACAGGGAACATATCTTTTTCTCCATACCTGCGACAACATGATGCCAGTTGTTAGGTAATTGATCTGTTGGCAACTATCCGATCAACCGTCAGAATGCGAAATACATTTAGGTACCTCGCATTGAAGCTATTGACTGAAATACCTCAATGCTACACTCTCATCTACGTTGCCTGTGGCACCTGTGCATATTTTCCCATAAAACATGCAGAAAGGCTGCTGCGACGAGGTGGAGAGGAGTTAAAACGCCCAACATCAGAATACGACTAGTTTTTAAGGAATTCCTAAGCAATGGGGCTAACAACGAAAGGCTGTTTCAGTTGATCGAAGAGAAAGCTGAGCAAAGATGGAGTTGTTATTGTCGAGGAGCTGCAGGGCAATCGCGCAGATATTAATATCTGCTCTGCTACACAATGCGCATCAAGTCAGTTTAGGACAATACACGAAATGCTTTATGAGATCCTGCTCTGGTGACATTGATATTTCTATCATCCTTTTAGGAAATGAGTTGCCCAACCTTCATATACTGGTAGATAACAGCACCAGTAAAAACAGCAAGTTGTAAGGTCTTTCAGCATACGTTGTCTCCACCATTCAAAAACAGGCAACGACAATTTGTCGTCTTTTCTACGCAAAGGGAAAAGGGCCTGTTGGATTGTAATGAAAGACAACCTTGCAACCTTCAGTTTGTTTAGCACAGAGGTCAAGCCAAGTGAAAATGTTGTCAAAGGTTTGAAGAAATAGGTATGTTCCTTGTAAGGAGAAAAATGACTTGATGCTGTAAATGATGCAAGAAGGAAGGTCTTCCGGCGAACCTTTGCACGATACAAGAAAATCGCAGATCTATCTCTCTTGCTTCCATGCCGTTCCATTCTTAGGAAGCACATCCAACGCTCCAACTATGTGCAAGTCTTTGGAAACAAGCAAATCATCCATTGATTTCCGTTGGCAACGCTTCCGATCATGGATGGAAAAATGACTTCAATCCAGATAGACGAGCCATATCGAGAAGACATAGCAGAATCACTAATTGAATCAGATGATACCCAAGAGAGTGCAGCTGATTTAGAGGATACGGATGCTGAATATTTCAGTGTCACTGCTGATGAAGGAGAATTCTAACGACATTTAAACATAAGTGCATGATTTTGAAAATATAGTCTGTATGATAGTGGTATANCATCCAACGCTCCAACTATGTGCAAGTCTTTGGAAACAAGCAAATCATCCATTGATTTCCGTTGGCAACGCTTCCGATCATGGATGGAAAAATGACTTCAATCCAGATAGACGAGCCATATCGAGAAGACATAGCAGAATCACTAATTGAATCAGATGATACCCAAGAGAGTGCAGCTGATTTAGAGGATACGGATGCTGAATATTTCAGTGTCACTGCTGATGAAGGAGAATTCTAACGACATTTAAACATAAGTGCATGATTTTGAAAATATAGTCTGTATGATAGTGGTATAAAAGTCTGTAATGGTTTCAGGATTAGAACGTCGTAGAGATAACCCACAGAGTTAACTGATGGACTAAGTCCATTTTCCCATTCACAAGCCCCCTAAATTACGCTCCCCTAAATCATGATCCCCATAACTGACGGCACTTTTGCTCCAGATCCACTTGAGATTAAATTTTTGTAGAATTAAAGTTAAACGATTCACAGCTCATTCGGTTTATTCATCCCGTTTTTTACAAGGACCCCCTTTATCCCGGAAAAGCGTCCTCTCCCACCTGATTAACATTCAGATTCGAGTTCTACATCAAAAATGGAATAGCAAAAGTTAATCTGGTAAAATCCTCCCATAGATGGCCATTCACAGCTCATTCACAGCCTTTATCCCAGTTTTTGGACATGACCCCCTGTATCTTGGAAGAGTGTCCTTTCCCATCCGACTAACATTCAGATTCGAATTCTCCACCAAAAACTAGTTACAAAAAGCTAGTCTGGCAAAGTTCTACCTCAGGTGGTCATGCACAGCTCATTCACAGACTTTATCCCTATTTTTTGACATGATCCCCTGTATCTCGGAAAAGCGTCCTTTCCCACCCGCCTAAGATTCATATTCGAATTCTGCACCAAAAACTGGTCCACATAAAGCTAGTCTGGTAAAGTGTTGCCTCAGGTGGCCATTCACAACTCATTTACAGGACTTATCCCTGTTTTTGGACATAACCCCCTGTATTTCAGAAAAGCGTCCTCCCCCGCCCGATCAACATTCGGATTCGAATTCTACGCCAAAAACTGTGCTAGAAAAAGTTGGTCTGGTAAAGTCCCTCCTCGGGTGGCAATGCCTTGTGCCTCTGGACTCCAAAATTCTCCATTTTGTGTACACACCCAGTATTTTGACTCAAGCTAATTTCTTATTGACAACCATAGGCCTTTGGGATCATATTAGAATATTTAAATTCACGTCTACTGTAAGAAATTCTAATTGATGAGGTGCCCGTCCAACTATGTTTAATCTATAGGTTACCCCGTAATCCTATTAAAATCCAAACTGGTTTGGACCTATTTGTGTGCAAGTTGGATATGGGTTAGCTAGCAAGATATCGCTGTATTTAATCGCTTCTGTGGTTATTGCTTAAGGTAATTTGTTTTTCTTATCTGGTAAATCTTTTCTCTGGTTTCTTTGGTTATTTGGCGATCTAATCTAAAACACCACACAAGTGGAACACAAGTAGAACACAAGTGAACACAAGAGAACACAAGTGAACACAAGAGAACACAAGTGGAACACAAGTGAACACAAATGGAACACAAGTGAACACAAATGGAACACAAGAGAACACAAGTAGAACACAAGTGGAGACAAAGGGAACACAAGTGAACACAAGTCAGAAAGTCTAGTTTAGGCCTAAACTAGACGTTTATAGCTGCAAAGCACTGACTGGATATATTGCAGCTTTTGGCAAACACTTCTATCACAGTTGATATCGGATGCCTCATAAACAGTTTCCGTTTGGACAGTTCCAGAGAAAAGAACAATTGTCTCGTTTTGAGTGATGTAAACGGCAAAGTCTCATCCAGCAAAATATCAGCTTCGTCAACTCGAGTTATAGACCACTGTTTGTCTGTTTGCTCGAAATATGCCGAAGAAAGGACAAAACTTCAGTGTCAGAACATAGAGTCGCAGAAAGAAAAAGTGTTTCAAAGGTATAAGAAAAAGTGTTTCAGAGCGGTATCTCTTATTTTGCTCTAAAACTTCAACCTTCTTTGGTGAAAATTCTCTCCTCTTTCTGTTCTCCATCTACATAGCAAACTAAATAGCAAGGTGAACTGTTTGTTTCAGCGNTTAGAATATTTAAATTCATGTCTACTGTAAGAAATTCTAATTGATGAGGTGCCCGTCCAACTATATGTTTAATCTATAGGTTACCCCGTAATCCTATTAAAATTCAAACTGGTTTGGACCTTTTTGTGTGCAAGTTGGATATGGGTTAGCTAGCAAGATATCGCTGTATTTAATCGCTTCTGTGGTTATTGCTTTAGGTAATTTGTTTTTCTTATCTGGTAAATCTTTTCTCTGGTTTCTTTGGTTATTTGGCTTCTCCTTTCCGTTTGATTTTATGCCTGGCTTTCCTGTTGTCTGGGTATTTGACCATCTAGTAATCATTCATTAATCATTGTCAATAGGTTATTTCAGCAGTCCACTATCTAGTCAGCCGATTCCGCAACCTGGTTTGGTGTTCGCTGTGCCCGTTTTCCTATTCACGTCGACTTTGCTTTATCGTAATTGATCAAAAGATTAAAATTTCGTTTATATGTTGCCTTTGATCATTGCAAGCAAAAACCTTGCACGACTTGCTTTATAACCAGAAGGTGATTTCCATTTCAATTGGGGAAATGGCAAGAAGCGTAAGAGAACAAATCAATAAACACCTAATAAAGTATGAGACAAAGGACACAAACTCCGTACTTCACAAGCACGTAGAAGAGTATCATAACGGCGAAAGACAAAATGTGTAATTGAAAGTAGTTTCATCTTGTAGTAATGACGCGATGCTAAGACAAGTGAAGTGACAGAGGCCGTAATTATTAAAGAACTTAACCCGGAATAGACCATTTCGACAATCAAAATTGGAGACTGGGGAGAGCGGTTTGTTCTGGTAAATGGCGGATGCAGTTCTGGTAAATGGCTGCCACGGAGCTTTTATGAATGATAAATTTCCCTCTACAGAACTGTTAGTTTAAGATTCACAGTTAAAATGGAGAAATTATAACTTAAAAAGTAACCGAAATTGTGTCCCATTACCAATAATCCTCGTAACTAAAGGGAGACTGACTCTCCAACCGAGGCCTCAAATCAAAATGCTTTGGCGGGAAAATATTCGTGATTCGTCATCTCCGTTTACTGTAGCGAGATAAAACAAATGTTTTGTAGAGTTTCGAGAAGAAAACTTGGAATTATTAGTCTCTACACTACATATGAACTTAAAATCTTAAAACACTCTAAAGGTACTTAAAACACTGCATATGAACTACTTTACAACACTACCAGGACTATACCACGGGGAGCAAAAGACCATGACTACCCTGCAATTACATAAAGAACATGCTACTACATTACAACTAAATATACAACTACAAAAGTTACACATAAACGATTAAATACTGATCAATACTGGAGCCTGTTTCACAATGGAGGTCGGGCCAGCACAGATGATAATGCTGAGATGCAGAAACCCTCGGCCGAGAGAACAACAACCACAACAACTGCCGCCGCCACTGCTCTCCCTCCAGAGTACCCACCGCTCAAGACGCCTGTGCTACCAGGTTAGGGTTTCCAGTTCACAATATTATTGATTTGAATATTTAAGTTATGTGTGGATGAATTGTCACTCACACTATATATGCCTTACATCCAATGTAAAACAGACTTACAAACAAACGAAAGAAAGAAATAAAAAGAAATAAGGACTTAGTGTCTATGTGGTGTATAACAAAAGTTTGAAATTATCTTAACCGAGCCGACCAGTTTTGTAGTTGAAATTTAGAGTCAGTTTGAGTATATTTTTATTTACGTCATTAGAAAAGTCTTTATCACCATACAATAAAAATTGTATCAAAAAGTTGTTTGAAAGGCTATCGATTTGAATAAATGGTCGGAATAATTCCGAAACTCCAGCGAGAAGATCTCGTCGTTGAATGTCGAATGAAGGGCAAAGCAACAAAAAGTGCTCCGTATCCTCATTGCCATCGTTGGTTGGGCACATTGGGTTCACGGTATCCCTAAAATTGTGCTTGAATTTGTGAAAATTTAATCTACTGAGACCGACCCTTATTTGGAAAGATATTGCATAAAACTGTCGGGGATTGCTTTACCTGCTCTAAAATACGCTTGGTATTTGGCTCAATTGGATGGTAGAAAATTTGAATTTAAACCTGCAATGAAACTGCAGCTAATTTTGCGGCTAATCTGTGAAGAAAGAACGGTGGCAGCACTTCCTTGCCGATCCTAACAACTAGTTAAATCAC
>REGM01000603.1:16758-40156 GCA_004194415.1 Aurelia aurita
TGTGATCAGTGTTCGATGAAAATCAAATGTAAAGATGGAAATGTGGGGCTGCCGCAGAAATAATCCCCTCAAACTTCTTCACCCTTTGAGATAAAATGGAGTCATTTTT
Source organism: Aurelia aurita (assembly GCA_004194415.1). Lineage (NCBI taxonomy): Eukaryota > Metazoa > Cnidaria > Scyphozoa > Semaeostomeae > Ulmaridae > Aurelia > Aurelia aurita. Next base: position 16,868 of record REGM01000603.1, read on the forward strand.
CGGTTGTGCTAAACACCGGAACTACCCAGAATCACCCAGAATCACCCAGAACCAGCCAGAACCAGCCAGAATCAGCTAGAACCAGCCAGAATCACCCAGAACCAGCCAGAACCAGCGAGAATCATCTAACAACAACAGCAGCCTTATCACACTTAAGAACACATGTACTGTGTGGCTGATCTTCAGGGATGCAAGCTTGCAACTATGCCCCTTTTGTTAAACACAATGGAAGGAATGAAAATCCCATAGTGTTTCAAACTATAGGAAACACTATGGAAGGAATGAAAATAACATAGGCCTACCTGTTGCACATTCGGAACATCCATGTTTGCTTGTAGCAAGGTTATTAATGATTTCTCAGGTAATTGTCTTCTTAATTTGCTTTGTTAATTTAATTTCTGATCTTCTATGTGGAACTGCGTCTGCCATTATCATCACCTCGTCGTCGAAATGTGGTTGTTGCTTGGACCTGTTTAGACTTACTACACATCGGCATACTTTGTTGCAACTCAACCTGGTGTGACGATGTAGTAAGTCTAAACAACAACCACATTTCGACCACGAGGTGATGATAATGGCGGACACAGCACATAGAAGATCAGAAATGAAATCACACAAAGCAAATAAAGAATTACCTGAGAAATCATTAATAACCTTGCTACAAGCAAACATGGATGTTCCGAATGTGCAACAGGTAGGCCTATGTTATTTTCATTCATTCCATAATGTTTCCTATAGGCCTATTATTTAGCCTATTATTATTATTGTTATTAATATTGTTATTCTACCTATTATTGTGTTTAACGAGAGGGCATAGTTGCAAGCTTGCATCCCTGAAGATCAGCCACACAGTACACGTGTTCTTAATTGTGATAAGGCTGCTGTTGTTGTTAGATGATTCTGGCTGGTTCTGGGTGATTCTGGCTGGTTCTAGCTGATTCTGGCTGGTTCTGGGTGATTCTGGGTGGTTCTGGGTGATTCCGGTGTTTAGCACAACCGAAATAAATAAATAAAGCCAAATAAAGCAAAGAAAACCAAAGAAAACATCATGCCATTTGAGTGGCCATGAAGGTGAAGGTGTGGTTTTTGCGCCAACCGCTGGGATCACAGAAGTAGCTAGGCGCTAATCGAGTCCGTGACCCCTTGTCATGACACTCAAGCGGTTGGGCTCTTACTGGGATCAAATCCTGTCCACCTTGCAAAGTCAGAGGATTACACCACTGCGCCACAACTCCTTCAATGCACATTAAGAGTAATTTACAGTAATTTATTTGGTAGAAATTTGAAACAGACACATTTTGTAGCATTACCATCATCTGTTTGTGTTGCAGGTTAACAAAAGATTCCATAATTATAACACAAAGGAAGCATTTAAACTTCTCAACTGCAGTCAACTCAACACCTTTTGGCAAAGTAAACATTCCACAAGCATCCACCATGAGCAGGGAGGAATGCAATGATGGTTCAGAAGAGCAGCAACAAGAAGAATTGGCTTGTTTCTTGAATGACAAAGAAGAGTCTTTCATTCAGGATGCTATAAAAGAGCAGGATAAAGATGAACAACCATTTGAAATTTGGTCATGTGATGTTTTGAGTGAGTCTTCGGAAGAACAATCAAACACTGGAAGCTACATAAATTGTAAATATGGTTCCCTAGAGGATGAAAATGCTTTGGTGGCAGATCTGAAATGTATAGCTTCTGTTCATCAGTTAAAAGCATTACTTGGCAATGTATGTCNGGTAAAAACGCGAGCCGGAAAAAATTGCGCAAAGCCATCTTGCACTACAAACCCATCGATAACATAGTGAATTTAGGCACGGCTGCGCTAAACGCCAGTGAAACAAAACTCCTCCAAAAAGGTCTTTCCTTCATTCCTACACCTAAACCTATTGCTATGCACAATATTACAAAGAGCTTAAACGAATTTATACGTAGAATGAAACTAAAATTTCATTTTCACCACCACCCCAAAAAAACGGGGAACGAACCATTCAGCCTGGAATCCTCATGGGTCCCTCCAGGCGAGGTCTTCCCCCCACTACAAGAATTTTTCAACTCTATTACCGAGGATATACAAAATCATGCCAACACCATAAACGAGACTGAAATCCCTAACCTTTCTGTGCACGAACAAGAGGCTATCCGCACATTAACTGGGCGGAGGGATACTATAATAAGAAGGGCTGACAAAGGCGGAGCTATTGTCCTATGGCCCATCACGGCCTACCTCGCAGAGGCATCTAAGCAACTTGATAACGCAGTACACTACAATAAATGCGATAACAACAAAATACCTGAATTAACAGCCCAAATTGATGCTTTTCTTGCCAATTTGTTAGCAAAAAATTGTATTTCTAGAAAATGTTTCGAGTTTCTAGAACCCTCTAATTCACCACGCACCCCAATATTCTACCTCTTACCCAAAATCCATAAACCCAAGGTCGACGACTCTACACCAGGACGCCCTATTGTGTCAGGATGTGGATCCCCCACTGAAAAATTATCAAAATATCTGGACTTCTACCTGAAGCCCATCGTTAAAACAATACCGTCCTATATCAAAGATAGCAACCATTTTTTACAAATAATAATGAGCAACAGAGCGAATATCCCAAACGGAGCAATATTAGCCACCTTGGATGTGAAATCCTTATATACTAACATCCCTCAAAATGAGGGCATACTATACTGCCTATCGGCTTTATCAAACTTCTATAACGCAAACCTGCCCCTACCAATTAACCAACTCAAACAAATGTTCGAATTTGTTCTCAAGGGAAACTACTTTGAATTTAACAACCAACAATACTTACAAACACATGGCACATCTATGGGAACACCCATGGCCCCCAACTTCGCCAACATCTTTATGTATCACATCGAGAACATGATCATTACAACAGCCCCCTCGGGACTTACACCCCTGTTGTGGAAAAGATTCATTGATGATATCATAATAATCTGGCAACATGGAGAAGAGACCCTTCTAAGGTTCTTTCAACACGCGAACTCAATACATAGTACTATAAAATTCGAAGGAGAATACTCTAGGAACAAAGTTAATTTCTTAGACACAACCATATATTTCAACAAAAACAATATCCTGGAAAGTAGTTTGTTTATCAAACCAACAGATTTGTGCACTCTATTACAAGCAACCTCTTACCACCCAAACCACTGCAAAAGGGGTATAATCTATAGCCAAGCACTAAGATACAGAAGACTCATAACTGATAATGAAGAACTACAAAGGAACCTTGGCATCCTAAAACATAACCTCATCAAAAGGGGCTATGACCCCTCTCTTATATCGCAAGAATTCGCAAAAGTTACTAAAATCACTCAATGGGGTCTATTATTCCCGGAACCAACCAAAAACCCCCCAAACAATAACGACAAGAAAGCAAATAAGGTCATACCCTTCATTGTCCCATATGACCTTAGAACAATTGACATTGGCTCTATCCTTAAGAGCCACTGGCATTTAATAGAAAATGATCTAGTCCTTCAACAGGTTTGGAAAAATAGCAGACCAATCTTGGCACTACAGCGGAGAGCTAGCCTCCAGGATATGCTAGTCAAAACGAAACTGCCCACGTGAGGGTTCGATAAACACCGACACGCATATCAGCATTAATTGCAACACCAAAAACATCAACAAACCAGATTGCCCGCGAGAAACCATGGAAATAAGAAACTCATTGTACGTCTAAATTTACGCTGAGATTACCCATCAAAAAGAACCGAATAGCTCATAAAACGATGAAGACGCAATATCTGTTGTACAGATTCATTGAGATTACCCTAGCCCAATGCCCACGAGTTACCATGGATATAAGAAACTCTTTGTACAGCAGATCCTGTCAACAAACCGAAGGGAACCTTTAACAATATCACGGAACTTATTGACTGAGTTAGTCGCAACTGTGGTCCTGGACGCAGGACTGCATGGGGCGCACACAGGACAATGGATATACCGAAATTAATGCCCCGAAATATCCCCTGTGTGTTTTCGGCTGAAGAGTTGCTAATATAGACATTATACAAGCACGAATCGTTTACTCAAGAGCAATTACACACCTAGAGAACTACTGAAACATTACATCCAGTTTTTGCCCCACAACATGCCGTTCAACTACCTCCACACACATGAGTGCCACCCCCATCGAAGCCAGCATATTCACCAGATACCAAATCAAAATTCCTACATCCTTTCGCCTGCACCCTGCAAACACATAGCTGACAGCACTGCATGATGGGTAGGTATTACTCCTTCTGTATTTAGTTACCTTAACATTCTTTTGCCTTTGTATTGTATTTTTGGTCCAGCTTATCTTTTGGCTATTTCTACCCTATCAAAAAAAATTCCCAAAGTCCTCGTTGATACTGGCACAATCCTCAATGACATCTTCATTTGTTGAAGAGTCGACACAAATATTGGAAAGCTCGTCTCCATGATCAGATTCACCAGATAAGGAGTGATCACTAGAAACAACCTGATGCTGAGATTTACCAACGTAGCTTTTGTCACTTTCAGAGCCTGTTTCATACGTAAAATACCAACTACACTGACTTTGTTGTTCCTCTTTACTATCAACATTTGATTGCTTTTTGCTGGGGATCTGCATATCGACGTTCATGTTGTTATTGTCAACTTCCCCTTCAACTCTTTTTGTACGGCTGTGTCCAAAAACAGAGCGACCCAATTCATTGAAATTGATGAACAGACCGGTTAAACCTTCTTCTCTTTCTATGTATTTCTTATTTATTTCTTTGTTTCTCAGGTCGATGTCAGATCTAAATATGAAAATATGGTTTGCGGGCGTCATCTGATTCATGCAATACTTTGTATTATTGAAAGAGCCATGAATCTGTTCAGCAACTTGGCTATTCAGTTGTCCAGATAGTTGTTTGAAGCATGCTATTCGCCGAAGCTCTTCTTCTTCGTTCCCAGTGTTACCCTTGTAAAATCTATCAAACAATGCCATCCGTACGTCACTACCAGTGACAGGATGACAGTTATTCGACAGCACTATTTCAGAGATTGGCCGCAAGTTATTAAGCCATGGAAAGGAGAGTTGGAAGCTTTCGTCGCTAGCTGAAGCAATATTTTCAGGAGTAACATCCGCTACACGGCCCTCAAAAGGTCTGAATATGTCACCATGGTGGCGATTTCCATGGTCCGCTACCATGTGAGCCATGTCATTTATAAGTACATTGGGTTGATGTTTCAAACTACGAAGAATGTCAATATAATCCCTTCAACTCTCTGCGCGCAACAGAAACTTAACTGCGTATATGACACCATGTTGACAGGCTACCGTTAACCATCCTCCAGAGCGTACAAACATCTTCTTAAACATTTTATTGAATTTAGTATCTTTTGTACTGAGACCTTCCTTTACACGATTAATGGTGTCTAGCTTCGATCCCTTACCATTAACGCCTACTTTTCTAGCGAGTCTCTGCAAGTCACAGTGTTTGCTCTCAAACATTGTCTCAATCAGACATTCTGCCGAAAGTTCCCTGCAGTCGATCCCAACTTCTCCTGTGTCGTGGTTTACCTTGCGGTGCTCAGTGTTCACAAGAAGATTGCTTATCCGCGATTTTGATCCAATGTAGGGTGACCAAAAGACAATCTAGGCTCAGTCACTAAATCGTCAATCTTTCTTCCATTAAATCCTCTACTGAGAATACCACCAACAACTTTCTCCCAAAAATCATCACTGTCTACAAGGTCTGGATCCACATTTTCCATTTTTTCATCATCAAGTGGGTTCTCTTCTTCCATAGCTCTATACTTAAAAACAACCTTCCTGTTAACATCAGCAATCAGTATTGGAGGAAAGTACCCACGTTCAACGCAATTAAACTCATATGATCGGTCACTTAAAGCTTCAAAGTGCAGGTATGCGTTAAAAACAGATCTGGAATCAACTTTAAATTTCCAAATACCCTCGATGATATTACAAAATGTACCTACGGCTTGATGGTTTTTTTTGACCTTCACGCAAGAAAAAAAATATGTCTAGTCCTAGCAGGAGAATATCGTTGAAATTGTGAACTATATTCCTGGTACCTGATATATATGTCACAGCTATTACACCTCTTTAAAAACGTTTCAACTCCTTCTATAAACCCCTTGCAAAGTAAGCACCCTTGCAGAGTGACTTATTTTGTGGGGGCCTGACAGTGTCCCGTTGCATCGAGGACAACAAATTTCTAGCGGCTTGAAAGAACGGGGTACGTGGCACTCTAGCAGTGATCTGAACTGAAACGGGGGAGGGCATGGAATCTTCTTCTCTCTTAACCAATACGCGATCATTTCCTTTAGCGAGTCCTGAGAATTGGGTGGATAAATGATCGTATTGGAGGCCTTGTGTGCATCACTGCCTGTAACAACCTAATTTAGACCCTGGTGATCACAGGCATCATCTGCAATAAGGTCTTCATCGAAATGAAGGTTATTGTCTTCCGCAATTAGTTTCATTTGGTGCAAAAACCAAGTAGCCATTGCTTTATTGCTTTAAACAGGCGGCAAAACCTTGTTTTGTTTTCCGCTACTTCCAACTTTCCATTTCACAGCACTGGCACAAAAACCGGCTCCTTTCACTTCTTTTCCACTGCGCAGCCATGGTTTTGTCACGCCTCCAACCTTCAACGTAATTCTACTTTCATTTGCAACAGTGGGCCTCACACCCTTCGCAATTCGCCTGGTAACTATGCGAATTGATCGCTTCTTAGCGCGTTTCATATTTTCTCGATCTCTTTCTCTTACAACAGGGAACGCGAAAAGAAAGTTGCACAGAACTTGAAAACTATTTATTTCAAAAGAAACCCTGGAAACGCAATCCAAAAATAGCACAATGACTGACATTTTTGAAAGCAAATAGAAGAAACCTACAAATTGTTTGACAATAAATCAATAATTTTTACAATAAATCAAAGGAGTTAAAACTAGCTTTTCTTGGGGGAACTGATGCAATCTAATTGTAGCCTGTTGTATTTGATGTTCTTCAGTGGCGTGGTTCAGGATCATAATTGCAACAACATCCCTGAGCATGGGTGTAAATTTCCCAGATGTAAAGTATGTAATCCATTGTTTGGCTCCATCAAGGACACTTGAAGAACATCTTCAACAGATGAGCCGAGCTGGTAGGGATGGAAGCAATGCTAATGATATCACCATTTACTCAAACCAGAAAATCAAAGACTGTGAAAATAATGTGAAGGAAGTTTTCAAATCAGACATCTGTTCAAAAAGTTGCTGCTCAAGAATTTTGATGAAAATATTGAAAACATTCTTTTCTTTGTGTGGGATCTGGGAACAACTGACATTGTTAGGATAAACTAGTTCCCAGGCCCCAGGACAGCAGAATCGGCACGAGGTGTTAATCAAGATGGTGGACACAAATATACTCTGATATCGTTGTAGTACCGTAGCCGTAATTTGTGTTTCTTATCATCTTACAATGGCGCTGCAAGCTGGATATGGATGAAATAAAAGAGGAAACCCCTGATGAAGTTTTACTAGCTGTAGAAGATAGCAGAGAGATTGAATCAGTAGGACAAGACTCAAGCGGGAGTAGGCCTATCAACCGACTCAATATGTCAACAACATTGACAAACCTGAAGTCAATATGTGGAGAGTTCAAAACGGATGAATATGGATCCAGTAATACAGACAGAAAATGGAAGGCCTACCTTAAGAATTTTGAGAGCTGCCTTGAATTTGAAGGTGTTACAGATTAAAAGAAGCAGAGGTCGGCTCTGCTGGCAATTGGTGGTGAGATTGGCGGTCTGCGTTGGAGTGGACGCTGCAAACGATGGTCTCTTCCTTTTGAAATTTGGTTTGGCACCGTCGTCAGCGCTTCCAACAGTCTTCCATCCTTCGTCTGTGAATAAAGATACGAGAATAGATTACTTTGCATACACTATTTCTCTTTGGCAATTTGGCTTGTGTTCCGGGGCTGTGCCCTATTATCGCAAAAGAGCATGCAGGTATGATCTATTGGTATATTGGAATTTTGGAAATCACATTTCCTATATAAGACTTCCACTCCTCTTATCAAGTGTACCAAATGTACCAAGTGTCTCAAGTGTACAAGACCACGGATTTCTGCAACCCTCCGGATTTTGTATGAAAAGAGAAAAACCTGGCAAGTCTGCAAGTGCAACAGAATTGTGTATTGACAACTGATTAATATTAAAATCTGGTTACTAACCTGTCTCTGACCTTTTCATGTCAACAAGTGCATCGTAATGCTCAGGGGTGCGCAGTATATCAAGGACAGCTCTTGCAGGTTCTTGTCTCCTGGCAGGTGTAATAGGGACAGTGTAGAGCGTGAAATGTTGGCCAGATCTCTCAAAAATCCTTAATTCGACACCAAGGCAGTTGGCAAGAGCCCAGATGATCAGATCCATTGTATCCTTCCCATACGCCTTCTCGTTTATGTAGCGGCTTATATCGGCTTCGATGTCGGCGTTTTCCAGGTCAGCTTGGTTAATAAACTCCTTGTAGTAAGCCAAGTTATTTATGATCTCAAACCATAACATCTGGAGGAGACCTTCATAGCTAGGTACTGCAACAATGTTCGACTGCGACAAAGATGCTCGGACAGAATGGATGATGCAATGGCCATCACCAGGTTGTTTGAGAACTTCCTTCTCGTCTGCAGAATACACGGTCTTCATGGCGCATGTTTCCTTGAGTTCGCTATGGGGAGGCAAAGCAGAAGCCTGATTAGACTTTGAGACAGATTTTCCTAACAGAACGGAGTACCTTTCCTGTTGTCACTTTGAATATATTCTTGATTAACGGACTTTCAGGTAGAATGTAATGACTAATTTGCAAAATTCAATTCTATTATAAAACAAACCCCTTTTCTGCAGCCTACTATAGTACAAAATAAAGGTTCTCCGAGAAAAACCGGGTTTATCTGATTTTGGTGACTTTCGCTTGCCATAGACTAGACACAAATCTAGGGTTACACGTTTTTTTCATAAGAAACTTGGATCAGGCCATAGTATTTAAAGTTTCTTAATTTGTTTCTTATTTCTTAAATGCATGAATTATCATGTGGTTTCCAACATTGCTGCAGATATGTTCCTTGACATATAAACCATCAGGTGGGAAGAAAAAGTAATCTATTATATCATGATCAAAACTTAAAATGAGTTAGTTAATATTACCATGGGCGTTAAGAAACGCCATAGTTATTTCTACAAAAATTTTTTCCTCCCTGTGTCCCTATGCCCATTCCTCTCTGTGTCCCTATGCCCGTGAAGGTTGTTGTTGTTGTGCCTGGTTTTCCTTGTTTCCCTGTGTTCTAATTTGAGTGACTGTAACCTGAAGAAAAGAAAGTTCTTCTTTCTCTTTCCCCTGACGCAACAACAACAACTTTCACGGGCATAGGGACACAGGGATGAAATTTTTTTATGGCAATAACTACCGCGTTTCTTAACGCCCATTATATTACCCATGAAGAAGGTTCAACGACATATTTATCATCATATCTTTGAATTTTGCTTTTGAAAGTTTCTTAGCTCTTTCCGATCTTACAAAAGAAAAACGTGTAATTTACTAGTCAAATACACAAATTCAATGCAGTTTTAATCCCAAACCATATCAATATTAACATTAAAACTTGTTTTAGTTATGAAACGGAAAATCTTTGGTATCGTCCCGCATTTGATATAAGTGCGGGGGCTTAATAGGGAGGGGGGCTTATTTAGATTTGGACTCGGAAAGGGATGAGCTTATTAGAGATTTGTGCTTAGTAAATAGAGAGGGCGAAATAGAGATTTGCGGAGGGGGGCTTTGTGGGGTACCAGAACCAGCAAACCCGCATCAAGATTCGGCAGCAAAAACACACGAAACCCACAGGGACACGGACCCGAAGCTGCAATTTTGGGCGAAAAGTTCGAATTTTTGCCAGTATTTCACGATTATTTCCAACGTTTTCGCGTTCAGTGACTCTTCCTCGTTGTTTTAAGCACCCAGAAGCCAGTTTCTCGATCTCAATTGAGCTGTGGATTTTAGATAAAAAAGCCAAAATCCCAGCGGAAAATAGGCGAAACCCGCAACCCGTGAAGCATCTCAAAAGCCGTAACGCACGTTTAAAACATAAAACCCGAAACCCGAGGGCTAAAACTGGCCAAACCCGCAAGCCATGCAAACCCAAAGCCTTTAATTGGCGGTCTGCGTTGGAGTGGACGCTGCAAAAGATGGTCTCTTCCTTTTGAAATTTGGTTTGGCACCGTCGTCAGCGCTTCCAACAGTCTTCCATCCTTTGTCTGTGAATAAAGATACGAGAATAGATTACTTTGCATACACTATTTCTCTTTGGCAATTTGGCTTGTGTTCCGGGGCTGTGCCCTATTATCGCAAAAGAGCAGGCAGGTATGATCTATTTGTATATTGGAATTTTGGAAATCACATTTCCTATATAAGACTTCCACTCCTCTTATCAAGTGTACCAAATGTACCAAGTGTCTCAAATGTACAAGACAACGGATTTCTGCAACCCTCCGGATTTTTTATGAAAAGAGAAAAACCTGGCAAGTCTGCAAGTGCAACAGAATTGTGTATTGACAAGTGATTAATATTAAAATCTGGTTACTAACCTGTCTCTGACCTTTTCATGTCAACAAGTGCATCATAATGCTCGGGGGTGCGCAGTATATCAAGGACAGCTCTTGCAGGTTCTTGTCTCCTGGCAGGTGTAATAGGGACAGTTTAGAGCGTGAAATGTTGGCCAGATCTCTCAAAAATCCTTAATTCGACACCAAGGCAGTTGGCAAGAGCCGAGATGATCAGATGCATTGTATCCTTCCCATACGCCTTCTCGTTTATGTAGCGGCTTATATCGGCTTCGATGTCGGCGTTTTCCAGGTCAGCTTGGTTAATAAACTCCTTGTAGTAGGCCAAGTTATTTATGATCTCAAACCATAACATCTGGAGGAGACCTTCATAGCTAGGTACTGCAACAATGTTCGACTTCGACAAAGATGCTCGGACAGAATGGATAATGCAATGGCCATCACCAGGTTGTTTGAGAACTTCCTTCTCGTCTGCAGAATACACGGTCTTCATGCCGCATGTTTCCTTGAGTTCGCTATGGGGAGGCAAAGCAGAAGCCTGATTAGACTTTGAGACAGATTTTCCTAACAGAACGGAGTACCTTTCCTGTTGTCACTTTGAATATATTCTTGATTATCGGACTTTCAGGTAGAATGTAATGACTAATTTGCAAAATTGAATTCTATTATAAAATAAACCCCTTTTCTGCAGCCTACTATAGTACAAAATAAAGGTTCTCCGAGCTTGTTTTTCGCTAGGAATGCTGAACCATTTCAAACATGCCTGATGTAGTGATGTGGTGATCTAGTGATTAAAGACACATCAGTTTGTCATCGTTCTTTGAAGGAAATCAATCTCCAGCAGGTTGCATTCACCCATACATTTATGTGTCCTTTCAATATGGACAAGAAACTAAAGTGCAATATTCTAGAGTAATCGCATCATATCCAGTAGAAACAGGTACTAGACAGAAATCTAGGGTTACACGGTTTTTTTCATAAGAAACTTGGATCAGGCCATAGTATTTAAAGTTTCTTAATTTGTTTCTTATTTCTTAAATGCATGAATTATCATGTGGTTTCCAACATTGCTGCAGATATGTTTCTTTATATATAAACAATCAGGTGGGAAGAAAAAGTGTTCTATTATATTATGATCAAAACTTAAAATGAGTTATTTAATATTACCATGGGCGTTAAGAAACGCGGTAGTTATTCCTACAAAATTTGTTTCCTCCCTGTGTCCCTATGCCCATTCCTCTCTGTGTCCCTATGCCCGTGAAGGTTGTTGTTGTTGTGCCTGGTTTTCCTTGTTTCCCTGTGTTCTGATTTGAGTGACTGTAATCTGAAGAAAAGAAAGTTCTTCTTTCTCTTTCCCCTGACGCAACAACAACAACCTTCATGGGCATAGGGACACAGGGATGAAATTTTTTTTATAGGAATAACTACCGCGTTTCTTAACGCCCATGATATTACCCATGAACAAGGTTCAACGACATATTTATCATCATATCTTTGAATTTTGCTTTTGAAAGTTTCTTAGCTCTTTCCGATCTTACAAAAGAAAAACGTGTAATCCTGAACTCTCTCTGGACCGGGGCTTTAGCCCGAAGCTGCAATTTTGGGCGAAAAGTTCGAATTTTTGCCAGTATTTCACGATTATTTCCAACGTTTTCGCGTTCAGTGACTCTTCCTCGTAGGGGGGGGGGTACAATATCTCCGTATAACTATAAGGTGTGACACACGCACGTTGCAGTTGCAGACAGAGCTTAGAGGGCGATCCTGGGCGAACGTCACAAACAGATTAGAGCCCATACTTCTTTAGTGCGCGGTCATGGACGAAGGCTCTTGGCACTTTGGGGGGCCCGGTGGGGGCTTTTACGAATTTGGAATACTTTTAAAAGTACTTCAATAGTTTTCAAGACCCCTGATTTACCCAAAATGATTACCATCGTACAGGGTGTAGGTCCACTTTAAAGTAAATGGGAAAAATGGAAACATGAAAAATTTGTTTGTTAGGAGATTCGTTCTGCTTCAAGCTTTAGAATGGTTAGTTTCCAACAATCCACTCTACAAAGATGTGATAATAAATCACACTGTCCTATCCTCATTGCCAGAAAATGGCATACCAGATGGTCTGAATGGCATGGAAACTCAGAATGACATTTCCTCTTATCCATCTCATTCAGAAATGGAAATCTCTGATGAAGAGAAAAGCTATGATGAAAATACCGAAACAAGTAGTTTTCTTTCTGTCCCTGAAAACAAGATGAGAGAGGTTGAAGCGATTGAACAGGACCTTCTAGACATTAGCAACTCCATTGATTGGCCCACTGTGGATTCAAATCAACCTCTGAATGAGTTTAACACCCCCATTTCTTGCTACTATGGCTTTCCCTACACTATTTCCAGACAGCAAAGGGGATCCTACAAACCCTGCAACCAAAAGAGATGTATCATTTTCAAACAGAATTAAGCACTTGATAAAGTTTGCGGAAAAGAGTGATGGGAAAATGATTTATAGGTTTGCAAGTCATCCTAGGTTCGCATACTGGGCTTTGAACATGATTCAAAGGAAACGAGCTTTACAGCAAACTGGAATTTATTTGAAGCAAAACCCAGGGGATGCACACATTTCTCATTGTGACTTAGAAGATAGAAATTTCCCTCAAAGAATCATGTCGAGATATGTCGCAAATATCGTTGGATCAGATGCATATTGGCATAAGCAGAAAGATGACCTTAAAACGATTATTTCAAAAAAGGGGGCTGGAACAATCTTCTTCACATTTTCTGCAGCCGACATGCATTGGACAGAATTACATTCCCTATTCAGTAATAATCCTTCCAACTTGACACCCAAACAAAGAAGGCAGAATGTAATTGATAATCCTCATTTGACTGATTGGCTATTTGTTGAGCGTGTAGAGAATTTCATTAAGCTATGGCTATATGGTACTCTTGATGCTGAATGGCACTGGTATAGGTTTGAGTACCAAGCCAGAGGTAGCATACACTGCCATGGAATTGCAAAGTTAAAAAGTGACCCTGGCTTGTGTGAATTAGGCAAAGTAGCTATTGATGGCTATAAGGCAGAAATCAATAATTTGCATATTGAACATTCCCCTGAAGTAAATCAAATTGTTAATGATGGGAAGCATGCATCCCATATTATCTGTAAGTATGCAGACTTTTTGATCTCCTCTTACAACCCAGATCCTCCAGAGGACGGACACTGGGCAAAGCCAAACACCCACCCATGCCAGCACTCTTTGTTTGATTCAGATCCTGAGCAGGATCTAGTTAATGTGATAAACACAGTTAAAAGATGTAGTCCCAATTACTGTTTAAGAAAAACTAGTGAAGGTGACTTAAAATGTAGATTTGAAATCCCAAAGCCACTGTGCAATGACACTCATCTTGACTTTCAACCCAGCAATTCAAAATGTGATGCTGATAAACATTATAAGATTACTGTTGTCACACAAAGAAATGATTCACAAATTAATAATTATCAGCAACTGCAGCTGCAAGGTTGGCGGGCAAATTGTGATATTCAATTGATTACAAGCTTTTATGACTGCATAGAATATGTCACAAAATATGCTGCAAAAGGGGAACCACGATCAAATGCTGTTAAAGATACTTTTGTTAGCATCATGAAAAATGCCCTTGATGATGGCCCTACAAGTTCTGCACTGAAAAAGATAGTTATGAAAACTCTTCGACAGCGTGATTTTTCAGCACAAGAAACAATGCAGCATTTGTTGTCTTTAAAGTTAACGAGTTCAACTTACAAAGTAGTCCCCGTTAATCTGAATAGTTCCCGTAAAATTAAGAAAACTATTTACAATGAAAATGAAGAGATTACATCCAATTCATTGTTAGATTATTATGCAAACCGACATCAATTCAAAAACCAACCTGAAGACATCATGACCACAAATTTTGATCAATTTGCTACTAATTTCAAGATCTCGAGCAAAAAACTTATAAAACAGGACAACAATGTAATCTGCAAGTTTTTCCCAAAATTCTCATCAAAGCCTGGCAGTGAAACTTACCCACAATTCTGCAAGTACCAACTAATGCGATACAAGCCTTGGTCAATGAGTATTCAAGATGCTTGGGATAACAAACATGAAACAGATGCAACATTTGTTGACGAGTGGAGAAAATTCATTACTACTGATTATGCAAAAGCAAATGTGGTAGATTCGACTCAACAAATTGAAGCAATAACGCAACAAATTTCTGACAATAATGTAAACATGCAACAACCTGTCAATACCACTTATGACCACGAGTATGACCAAGAAGAATGGATGCAAATTGCAGGCTTGGTGCAAGGTGGCGCACCACAATTGACAACTACATCTGGGGATTGGTCTGAAGGACGACGCAACTATTCACAACAGCAAATTGGAGAGATGCCAAGTTGGATCTCGCAGCAAAGAAACATGCTGTTCACAACTAACACTGGATCAACTGTGGACACAACCATGCAACAAAAAGCTTTTGATATGATAAATTTCATCACACAGGTTTGCTTTCTGGAGAACGTGTTGATGCTTTGAATCTCATAATAAATGGGGAAGCAGGCACAGGAAAGAGCTTCCTGATATCTGCTCTTAGAGATCTTCTACAAGACAAATGCTGTATTACTGCTACAACAGGTAAAGATGCATACAATGTAAATGGTGTAACAATACATTCATTGCTTAAGTTACCAGTCAACGGACAGAAATCATATCACTTGACTGGCCAAGCATTGATTAAGGTACAGGAAAAATTGAGATCGGTAGCCTATATTGTTATAGATGAATATTCTATGCTTGGTCAGAATACATTTGCATGGATTGACAGGCGGTGTCGAGAAATAACAGGAAAAGAAAACCATGTTTTGGTAGTATTTCAATTATTTTAGTAGGTGATCCTGCCCAATTGCCCCCAGTAGCAGATAAACCATTATACCATTCAGCTCCAAGTAGTTCAACTTGTGAACAAGGTTTTTATGCTTATTCAGTATTCAGCAAAGTTGTCAAACTTGACAGAAATATGCGTGTTAATGCTGCTCCTACAGACCAATAACAGTTTTTGAGTCTCTTATCTTCATTGCGGAAAGGGTCGTGTTCTGAAATAGAATGGAAACTTATGCTATCAAGACAACCAATGGCTGTATCTAATCTTCAATGCTTGAAATTTGCAACTAGATTGTTTTTTAAAAATGATGACGTTGCCCAGTTCAATTATAGACAGCTTCACAAACTTCACAAACCAATTGCACTTATTAATGCTAAGCATTCTTCTGAAATATCAAAGACAATACATGCTGATGAAATGTCTGGCCTGCAGCCATCAATTTGTCTTGCTATTGGTGCACAAGTTATGCTCACAATGAATCTTTGGACAGACACAGGCCTATGTAATGGCGCAACTGGAACGGTGGTAGACATCGTATATCAAGAGGGCTATCAACCCCCAGCCTTACCAACAGCTGTCATTGTATGCTTTGATAATTACACAGGACCTTCTATTTCCAGTCTCCCAAAATGTGTTCCCATACCTCCAATTACAATTTCAAAAAGCTTTTTCAATGGTCAACATGAAAGGCAGCAGTTGCCATTGAAGTTAGCCTGGGCATTAACTATTCATAAGAGCCAAGGTCTTACTCTTGATAAAGCATGGATTGATTTAGGATCAAGTGAATAGGTTCCAGGAATAACGTATGGTTCTTTAAGCAGAGTTAGATCACCCAAGTCATGTATAATAGAAACAATGACTTACCAAAGACTGCAAAGCATTGGAAATTCATAACATCTCAAATTTAGGCGATTGGAAGAAGAAGGGCTACAATGTCTTGCTTCCAAAACATAAATTTAGGCGATTGGAAGAAGAAAGGCTACAATGTCTTGCTTCCAAAACATTACTATGATATTGCACATAATTAAGTGTAGTTTTTTTAGCCAGTGGATAATAATATGACATTCAAGTCCTTCAAGTGCCTTTTTATCATACACAAACTTCTCAGCATCAGATGTCACATCTGAAGTACTCAACCCACTTCTTTCTTTTTCAGGCATGGACAAGGAGATTTCAGGGTACATCCATAATGTGTCACCAATTGGCCAAGGGGAGTCGAAACGTTATTTTGACTTCCATCTACAAACAAAAGATAATGTAATAAGAGCAGTTTGTTTCTCTCCTGGGAAGAGAAAAACCTTTGAAGAAGCAGAGCTACAAAAATCCCCAATAAAGATCAGAAGATTTATTAATGACAAAAAATTTGACTCCACTGACATAATGATGAACGACAAGGTAATCTCAAAATACCAATTCTTATCTTCTTGTTGTAGATATGCTTCAGTAGACTTTATTGCTTACTTAGAATACAAGAAGAACTTACCCCACTGCAATAACCTGCAGATTACAGACAGGTTCATCAAGACAGTATCTTTGTAAAGCTGTTGCACACATTCAAAAATGGTCATTTATAGAGTGATCCCAGACAAATTTTGCACTCCAGCGTTACATAAACAGTATTCTTCTATGTTCAAATTTCATTGCAATAGTTTACATTAGGAGCATCACACTCTATTGTTGACTTACTCGCTGTGCTTTAAGAATTTCCTTACGCCAAAACGCCAAAGCTCTGCTTCAGAGGTGGACGCACATTTGTCCTTTGAAGATTTATATCTCTACTCTCGGAGCACTAATGTCAACAAACAAGGTATCTATGTTCAAATTAACTAGCGAGTAACATTTTAAAAATAATTTCGGATTGATTCATGCTAAATTCTGATCGTTAGGGTTGACCAAATCTGTATACTTTCTTGGGACACCCGGTATAGAAGAAGAGAAATATANCCTGCATTATGCAACCTGCAACCTGCATTATGCAACCTGCAACCTGCAGATTACACCAGCCGTTGCACACATTCAAAAATGGTCATTTATAGAGTGATCCCAGACAAATTTTGCACTCCAGCGTTACATAAACAGCATTCTTCTATGTTCAAATTTCATTGCAATAGTTTACATTAGGAGCATCACACTCTATTGTTGACTTACTCGCTGTGCTTTAAGAATTTCCTTACGCCAAAACGCCAAAGCTCTGCTTCAGAGGTGGACGCACATTTGTCCTTTGAAGATTTATATCTCTACTCTCGGAGCACTAATGTCAACAAACAAGGTATCTATGTTCAAATTAACTAGCGAGTAACATTTTAAAAATAATTTCGGATTGATTCATGCTAAATTCTGATCGTTAGGGTTGACCAAATCTGTATACTTTCTTGGGACACCCGGTATAGAAGAAGAGAAATATATCAGTTGAAAGACTCCTCATTGTGTATTCACTTTTTAGGTAATCATTGAAGACATTGAGGATATTGATTATGAGAGAAAAGATCTTGGAGCAAAAGGAGTTCAAATCGTGAAACTGCCATCACTTATGCCAGAACAAATGATCCACCTGAAGGCAAAAGTAATTAACTTACAAACACCACGTCGAGTAAGGGAAAATACCGATAATCCTCTCACAAAGCGTGAAGCTTTGCTACTTGATCCAACTGGAACAGACAAAGTTGTACTGTGGGAGTCTGATGTCGACCTTGTTGAAAATAACAAAACATACAGTTTCAAAAACCTTTGTCTCAAGAAGAATAGATTCAATGGGGATATCTATGTCAATCCTGCCAAAGGTTGCTCAATGATTACACTGACCGAAGATTTCCCTGCCGACAGTCTGCAACCACCACAAGCAATACCTCCAGAATTAGTCACATCAACAGTTACAGGTGAGGTTGTTGCTGTTCAGCGCTGTGTGCTCAACTTTTGTTGTCTTAAATGTAGTTGTAGCATACAGTCGCCAAAGCAAACTGTTATCGTGTGCAACAATTGCCAGCTTAAACAAAAATTCAGCAAATGCAAGAAGCAATGGTTTGTCTCAGCTATCATTGACGATGGGAAAAGAAATGTTACAGGTAATTTGTACCATGAGATGGTCCAGAAGGTACTTGAATTGGCAGATAATGACAAGAAGAGTACTGACGATGAAGAGGTTGTTTCTGAAATATTCTTCACTTTGCCATCGCTCACATGTACATTTAATGAACGAACAAAAACAGTTGAGTCAGTTTCTATACAAGATTCCGGTTCAGAATCAAACTAATCTGCACTCCAGTGGACACATTGCCTTTAACAAACGGCATTCATTTTCATTAAGCTGATGACAACATTTATTTTTGAGAAAAGAAACTGCTCCTTGTTATGTTCGCTATACCATTATTCAAACAACTTTTATTACCTGTAGATATTACATTACATTCACGTTTTCCTTCAGTATTCATTAAATATGTAGTCGTTTAACTGTTGTGTTTAAATAGGCAGTCTAGTTTAATTATGCCTTTTTAAGTACTGCCTGACAAAAAAAAGATATAAAGCTTTCAGCAAAACTATGAAATGCTGGTATTTTAAGAATTTCTTTGCAGATACAATGCAAACTTACTCAAACCAGTTTAATTCAAATGTTACTAGAAAGTGTTTTGAAAAACTACACTAAACTCTGAGAGAAAGCAACACAACAATTGGCTTTGCAGCATAAGCTCTTTTTACTGTTGACAAAAGTTCAAATCAAACAATAAATTCTGTGAAAAACTTTCATTGCTGTTATTGTTGTGTCCCTGCATTATATAACATCTACTATATTCATTGAGAAAGCATTACAATAGACGATTACGGAAAAGATGGCGTCCGAGGCATTTGACTAAGATGGATTGCGTTCTAAAATGGAATCAACACTGATTCAATAGAAAGTCGATCATTAAACGCATTATTCGATCATCTTCGTCAAATTCCCCCCGACACCATCTTTTCCGTAATCATCTTTTGCCCCTTTCTCCACTTTCATCAAGATGATCTGTATCATTCAGACATCATGATTATATTGATCAATTAAATTCCCAAACGCAAATTCATGCCACGTCTACCTAAAATTCCTTTAAAATTTGATGTGCAAATGTTTTATGGTCAAAAATCTAAATCAACACACTTTTACATTTTGTTTTGAATCGCCAGCCACAACCGAACAATTACTCTGTAACAGAGTGCACACACCAACTGTTTATTTCATTGTTTACATAGGGTATTTCATTTCCTTAAAGGGAATCTAAGCATATATAAGCCGTTGATAAAAATAACCGTTCAAAGACAATAGACCTTGACACTCACCAAACCATATTTGGGTAACTGATCTATGTCAACAGGAAATACTGATATGTGATGTAATGTAATGTAAAGTAATGTAAAGCAGTGATATGTGTAATGTAGCTGTAGTGTAATGTACTGTAGATGTGTAATGTAAAGCAGTGATATGGCTAGAAATGCAAAATATTTCTACAGACATTTTGGAATATTTCTTTATTGTATAACTTATAGTTAGATTGTTGACAGCTTTTGAATGTTTTGTTTTGTTATGATGTACATTCAGTACAGTACACAATAAAGACTATTTTCTTGTCTCCGTTTCCTCTCGCGCTGCCTTCCTACCTTAATGATTGCACGGCACTCAAAAATGCCAAGCAACTAACTCTCTGAAGATGGTTGTATATGCCCTTTCATTGTAGCACTCTTTCACATTTGGTGCGCACAGTTGATAACTGTAGGTTATTTCTAGTTCAGTAGTACTTGCCTTGCCTTACTTTCTTTTATGGGGATGCCTCTCCACTACAATTCTAATCATGATACACTTTGAGTACAAAAACACAGTGGCAGAGCCAGTAGAGGGGTATTAACTGGTAATGCTCCCCATCCACTATCAAATACTGGGCAAAAATTATAAATAAAATAAAAATGCCTGGGTATAACCCTTTTATCCTCCACCGTTTTGAACCTTTTTGTTTTTACTTTTACCCCTTTGGGTCCGATGCTGCCACTACAAAACGTTTTCGTTTACTTACTGTGAAAAGTTTGTGATGCAGGTTTTCTTTATCTTTCCTCAGCAGCCAGTTGCTCTTCTGCAGTTTACAAAGTTTCTTATGAAATATGTATATGCATTGCCTGTTATCGCTACTATTATATTTAACAAAATGTGTTGCTTTCTTGTCTTTTCGCTCATTATCCTCCACTTTGAAACTAAAATAACTGCGTTATGAAAAATATTTACATTTACTTCTGTGGTCTTGGGGGCCGGGGTCTGGGGTGTTGGGGACCAGCGAATAGAACATGCCGATTATTATGACTATAATGACTAACTGTAAAAGAGGGAGACAAAGGTATTGTTAAGGCGAGAAAGAGAGAATAAACTTACACCTACATTTCAGAGTCAGCCATATGAAGTTAAATTGAAAGTCGGGAACAGTCTTTTAGTTCAGTCACCAGAAGGGGTAAAATATCAACAAAATGTGACCCATGTAAAGACATATTCAGAAAGAGAACAATCAATCATAGATGAAAGAGAACCAATCATAAGAGATCAAAAGAAACCCGACTGTTTATTTACCCTGTGAAAATTCAGAAGAAAAAGGAGATGAAAGAGGAAACAATAAAAATTAACAATCAGAAACTATATAGAGGCTGGTCAGAACAAGAAGGACACCAGCAAGATTTAAGGACTCTGATGTCGCTTGGAAGTGACTTTTATGAGAAACTTTAATCCAAAGAAAAGGAGGGATGATGTGTATTGAACGGAATTGTATAAACTTGAATTTAATTGAAATCAAAACGAGGTTATGTTGTTGTAGTTGTGGCAGTTGAGATCGCTTGAGAATTGTGTTAAGATTGTTTGATCTGATGTAATCCAACAATATGAACGGCGGAATATAACAGGCGGTTTCTTATAAAAAATACATGCACATGGAATTAAAGTGAGTGACCTGAGCTATAAGGCGCCGGTCTATAAATAGGATAAAGAAAACCAAAACACGCCATTGTTTTCTTTGGCTTTGCTTTCTTTGCCCACTTGCTGGATTAGCAAATACAATAGGCTATTTATAAACCTATGAGATCTCATCTTTTAACTCAGGTTATTCCCTTTAAGAAGCTAGGTTCCCCGAACCAAGAATGGATGGTGAATTTATTGAAAACATTATATGGGGTGGGGGAGGACTTGTAAATATCTTTACAGTAAAAGTTAGTATTATTTCCACTCTTGCTTTTCAGTTTTCTAGTCAGAAACAACAAAATGTGCTAAAGTTTGATGTCACAACATAATGGCTAAATGAGTCACGCCCAATCTTAAAAAATTCTCTGTGGTACATTTTTTAAATATTCCTATCATTATCATCCTATCATTTGACTTCTCTTCCTTTTTCTTTAGAGAAAGTAATCATTGCTTCTTGATTGCTTCCCATGCTTTTTCTGCCTTTGGCTTTCGTTTACCAATAACCTCATGTTTTGCAGCCATTGGAGCAGATGCTATGTTCTTTGGCAATCGTGGACCAAATCCTCTGTAGACGTTACTGTCAAACATTCTCCTTTCTTTGTGATTAGCCTTCTTATAATATATTAGCCTTGGTATTGTTTATTGTTCAGTTTATTTGGACACCATATTTTAATGTAACTTTCTATTGTGATTCATCTGACAGAATAAGAAAACAGATTTATCATGCAGTTATGGCTCTGGATAAACAGTTTCATTTCGGATCTTGAGCCTTGGATCTTGAATTAGGGAGTCCCTCCTTATTGTGAACTCTTCGAAAATGGCGACGATATTTGGCTGAACTTATGGAAAACTTTTGATGCATTGGCAGCCGTTACGGATGTTTAAATGCGGAAAAAACTCACCATTTTTCTTCACAAGTTGGTAAGGTTGTTTTTGACATTACTTTTATAAACGGCGTAATTCTATTTTGTTTGCTAGGATAAGACACATACATATCTGAGCTCCATACATGGAATATACTGTAAACGGTTGATCACAAATTAATATAATGTTTAAAAGGCATGTTTATTGATAAGAATTGTTCAAATATATTCCCCTGTGTAACCATAGTTGACTTTGTACAAACAAAATGATGTCACAAGCGGTCAGATGAATTCTGTGAACGTTTAAAAAAATCTGCCAAATACAAAAGCCACGGATTTGATTTTGGCATTAGAGTAATTTAATGCCAGTTCATCCAGAGACATGCTTCAAAAGAAACAGAGTAACAGAATTTCTCCTTTTTTGACTATGGATTAAGCAACATATGTTGATATCAAATCTCAAATTTCTCCTTTATATCATTTTCCGTTCAGAAATTAGGGATATT
This sequence comes from Aurelia aurita, assembly GCA_004194415.1. Lineage (NCBI taxonomy): Eukaryota > Metazoa > Cnidaria > Scyphozoa > Semaeostomeae > Ulmaridae > Aurelia > Aurelia aurita. The sequence goes on from REGM01000603.1 coordinate 39,701, forward strand.
TTTGTTTTCGCCTTCGAAGCCGAAAAAATGGGCATGGTCGCAGGGTTCTCCTTCTTTTCCTTCAAATACTTTGCTCGACTTTTAGCAATGAATGGCTTGTTAATTTGTGAAGAGCTTCAAGAACCAGTTCAATTAATTCCTCAATTGTAGCTGTTTGTGGAACAAGCATTGCCCTGTCTGTCCCTTGCCACCGCTGAAACGTTACATCATCTTCTTGAACTGACTCAAAGGCCTTCTCGAGATCTTCTGGAGAAAGTCCTTAACTGGTTCTACTCCAAGTTTTTCGTTCTTAAAAAGTCTCAACTGCAAACATTCTTCCTTTACATGAGCATAGTCTCCAAATCTTTTCTTTTTGTTCAAATCTCCCCTGGGGTTCTGCTCCATGCTCTGATCAGATCGCATTTTCTCCTAAAATTGACCAATCAGGTGCCGTCTTTGTATTTACTTCCGCGTTTC
>REGM01000603.1:45478-62494 GCA_004194415.1 Aurelia aurita
AAAGCAGAAAGTAGCTTCTCTCGGGCCGGTTCTCAACGTAGAAAAATTCTCTTTATTATTTGGTTATTGTCTTTCTGTAAGACGCCTTTTCGCCAGCCTAGGGTGTACTTGAATTTATAGCAGTGGTCACGCACTGCATCTAAACCGTATTACCATACAGTCCCATAGAGCGTCTTACTCCATGTTTTATTCCAAATTAACTATAGAGAACAAGTAACCTATCCTATAACAATATTCTCATCCACTTTCTCTTTCCTCTAGCAACATGGTCTGCAGGATGCATCATCTCCACCGACCTGGATCTATGTGTCTCGCTTTGGCCGTGGAAGAAATACAACGACACAGGTTTTTCAATTCATTGAAGCTAACATAGAAGTGAAAATTGTCGATGAGAATCAAGCTCCATATGTCGTCATCAACACTGACCTTCAAGTGCTATCGATACGTGGTTAGTGAAGCAATTAACTACAATATTGTGTTATCTATTTCTATCTGAGTCTGCGAGATTTCACAATCATAGAAATCTGCCCTTTCATGGGAAGTCAACATTGTTTTCTAACCAGCAAATGATAATAATGACAAACCGTTTTAGGCAATAAATTAGGAAAAAAGTAGAAAAATAAAAGTATAAAAGGATTTTTGAGACCCTCTACTCTTATACAAATCGAATTATGAAAAAGCTATTGCGACAGTTTGCTATAGAGCCTAGTCTTATACTGTAATCTGTCTGCAAGGCATAACCGCAAACCTCACATTTAAGGTGGCTCACTACTGAAACTATTTAATTCACGTACCAGTTTGCAGTTAAATTTGCCAGTGTTATCAGCTAAGATAGCATACTTGTATTTGAATTTCAATTGTTAGGAAAATTAAGATATTCCGAGCCTACACATTTTCCATTAGTTTAGCCTAACGTAGAATATCCAGATACACGCTATTTATTTTCGGAAAAGATGTCATTTACGGACTAAACAACCTCAAAACTTGACCCTCCTTATCTGCTTGTAAAGTTTCTATTATCTTCTTATCCTAGCTGACCGTGATGATTGCAGGGAGAATCTAAGAAATGTGCTGCTATTTGCAGAACAAAATTTCAAAACAAATTATGGACGGTTTTTGTTGGCGTTTGGAGGTCTGGCGATGGCATTTCACTACGATACATTGTCACGTGTTGCTGATATAAATGTTCCTAGTATTTTCGTAACTGGCTCTCCCGTATCCAGCAAGTCCAAAGCTGTGGAGCTTTTGCTGGCTATCATCGGCCTTGGTGTTGGAGGTAAGGCCCGGTTGAATCGGGGGGGGGGGGCAGAGGTGGCTTGAGCCCCCAATAATTTTTAAAACAATGTTGCTACGTCAAAGTATTAATTAAATGTAGTGTTGTTCTATTCTTTTGCGAAGCCCCCTCCCCCCTCCAATCTGCAGATGCCAATCTTAGGGCTTTAAAAGCAGTCTGATATTATACTTCTACACATTTTTGTTTTTGAATGAAAGAACTCCTTATTCACCAAAAAAAATAGGAGTCACAGAAGCAACTATTTTGTGAAACTATTAAAGTCTGCTGCAAAGGTCTAGGTATTTGGCCTATTATTTCTCCTCTTCCAGTATTATAAGCAAACCTATCACAAATTTGGCATCAATCAATGACCGTAGATTGAATTTTAAGTGCAATTAAGGGGGGTCTAGCCTTTGTTTGTTTCAAATTAAAGAGATCAATTTATGTCATCTGACAGCCTAATTCCTCCTGATTTAAATTCTGAAGACCACTTGTTTATATATTTTATGCTTTCAACGTTGTAAGTTGTATCATACAAACAAGTAACAGTTAACTTGTTTACTTTTTGAGGCAGTATGGTCCAAGTTTTTGTATATAATAATCAAGAATGCAAAATAAAAATGCATCATTGGGAGGATGTAGCAGATGTTGAGACTTTTGAGAAAGTCGTCAAAAATACGTATAACAAGGTTTGTTTGATCTCCATTAACCGTCAATGTGATATACTCGAGACTTCGAATTAATAAAGGGTATACAAAAGATCTGCTTGTAAGGTTCTCTTGCGTTACACATATTTTTTTTATAAGGAACTAACAATTTGAGCCAGTACTGAAAGTTTCTTAAAAAGTATCTTCATGTTTACTTCCTATGCCCTCCTGAACATTTGAAAATGAATTGTGCACAATCGTGTACAATCGCGCGATGTTTGTTTACAATAGGACCAGGTCTTTCAATTAAAAAGCGCGTGAAAAATTACTTTGCTGACGCCATGAGCTTCATGTTCAGACGTGGTTTACTTTTTTCTGGCGTGTGAATCCAACGATATGAGAAGTTGAAAAAGGCCTACCAGTGATGGAATCACAAGTAGTCGCCATTTTTCCCTTCGTGTTTCCTTGTAGCAATTATATCTTCTCTTATTTCTCTACTACTGTTCACCAGAACCGCAGTCAAAACATTTCTACTTTTACTCCAACTCTCTTAACGGATATTTACAAAAGAATCTCGATCATAATATCTGCGGCTTCCCAGCCGGGGGTAAATTTCTAACTGCAGTCAGATAAGCTACAAATCGCCCTTTTCCGATCACAAGGTTTGGCTTCGAATCCTGTGAATGGTTTATTATTATTATTAATTCTTTCATTTAAAGTTGGCTAAGTAACTATAGCTATAATTGCTAATTAAGGCCAACTATTTACAAAAATATATGCTGTAAGAAAAATATAATTTACAATACAATGCTGTAAGAAAAATATAATTTACAATAAAAAACCTAAACCAGGATAAAAAGTTTTGTATAATCTGCAGTTGCAGGCTTGGCATTTATGGGCTTTAATAAGTCTTTTGAATATCTGAAGGGAGTCTGAATTTTTTAGTTCTGGTGGTAGTGTCTCCCATACTTTTGTCCCCATAAATCTGACTGTATCGATTCCAAGGCAGGTTGCAAGTGAGTGGATTCTCTCTCAATGAAGAGACGGGGTGGAAGGTGAGATAAACAAAGAAACCTCACCAGGGGGTTCCATTGATTTTGGATGTGCATGAGGTAAGGTCTGAATTAATGCTAGAGGGCATTGAAGAATGGGAGGGGGGCAATGAGAATTGAAGTTTTCAAGGAAAAATAAATTCCTAAACATTTATTTTAAACTTTTGATGCTAAGTTGTATTTATGGTAGGCACAAATTCGCTAATTCCCCAAAAAGAACCCCTTTCCTACCTAACTTAACTTTACCTTTTGCCTGTTTAGAAGTCTCCTAGTTCATTTAACCCCTTCAATTTAAGAACAGTCCTCTCTGTCTTAGACTCTATGAAATATCTCCGTACTCACTGGGATAACAAAAATGTTGCTGTGCTGCTATGCTAGAGTGTTGCCAGTTATCTTGTAAAAGCCTGTAACTTTCAATTGTAAATTTGACTATGGTGTTATTGAACGACTAAAGAGGCAAAATGTTAGTTACCAAACGATAACATGAGCTAAACATCTTCTGTTATCTGTATGGCATCCATTTCATCTGGAAACGGCGCTTTCTTGAGCCCTCTGTGGTGGTGCTGTTCGAAGTTNACCTTTTGCCTGTTTAGAAGTCTCCTAGTTCATTTAACCCCTTCAATTTAAGAACAGTCCTCTCTGTCTTAGACTCTATGAAATATCTCCGTACTCACTGGGATAACAAAAATGTTGCTGTGCTGCTATGCTAGAGTGTTGCCAGTTATCTTGTAAAAGCCTGTAACTTTCAATTGTAAATTTGACTATGGTGTTATTGAACGACTAAAGAGGCAAAATGTTAGTTACCAAACGATAACATGAGCTAAACATCTTCTGTTATCTGTATGGCATCCATTTCATCTGGAAACGGCGCTTTCTTGAGCCCTCTGTGGTGGTGCTGTTCGAAGTTCATGCGCGAACTTGAGTGATCGGAAAAGGGCGATGGAATGAAGATATCGCGATTTTACCGCTGTGTCTTTCGATAACGATTTTACGGAAGACGGTGGCTAAAGTTACAATAACTGGTTTTTATATTTTAAACTATGAAATTACGAATAATTCAATAGCAATAACTTTACCAATAAAATTTTCCTAGGCCAAGTAACTCAAGGTTTCTTTTTCAGTGATCGGAAAAGGGCGATGGGGCTCCACTGGAATTATATCAATTTTGTTATGAAAGTACGTGTAATTGATCTTAAAAACAAATGTGCACCGACTGATGATGCATGTAACAGTAGTATTCTTAGTGTTTCAAAAGATAGAGGAATGTAGCTTTTAATAAGATTAAGTAAAGATTCTATCATTTTCCGTACGAAAGCAAGCGAAAGAGAGACGCAAGCCAAGAGTTGTCTTTTGTAGCCATGTCTTGGGTCAATGTCTCTGATACTTATTCAAATGTTGTATGAATGTAATGCTTTGAAAGTATGTGGCAATGAACAATGACTGATGTGTTCTTTTTTATTGTGTTATATTGTTGTCTTAAAATATTTCTTTTCCAGGCTGCCCGACTTCTGAATACAGGCAAGGCCACGCAAATTTCCACACTCTTCATGACCGCCAATTTGGATTTTGTTGCCAAACTGAAGAGTGACAAAGAAAGAGCAAAACGGTCAGTTTCTTTGCAAGCATGATGCTTAAGTACCGCATACTAACCATTTGGCCAAAATGTCAGTGATATTTCCTCTTTAAAATTTTGTAAAACTGTGTAATTTAGCATACACACATATTTTTTATAAGAAACTTATATTTTGACCCACTGTTGACAAGTTCTTATCATCGTCAATTTTTGAACAATCAAAGTTTCTTAGGAGTTTCATCGAATTCTTGATGCTCAATCCTATGCCCTTGTGTGAACATCTCATGTGAAAACACAGCTTTATGAAGTAAAGCCACTGTCTGTCTAGACAGTGCTCACAAAATTTCCGAGTAATGAAATACAAGAAGCAAGTGTGTTAGTTGGTGTTGCATCACATGCATATGTATTTAAAAACTCAAGTCTTTTGATTGAAAAGAGAGGAAGCCATTTTGCATAGAGCAAACAATCTAAAAGTCTCCAATTCAAGTCGAAGCTGGCCAACCGCCATGAACAATGGATAGCCAAAGAAATAATATTGCGTCTGAGTATTTTCTTTGTTATCTTCATAATAGAGAAACATATTTACCATTGCGTATTCCAAAAACTACTTTTTGTCTTCAGGCTATTAACAAGAGTATTGTATGTACCATTTGATGGCATGGACATCGGAACATCCTTCACGTCAGGCCTCCAGTTTGACAAACTTTGCTGGGCAGCCAAACGAGACGCTAGCCATTGCATCAGAAAGGTGATTAGGCTTTACAGCCTGTGCAAGAGGGAAGACTTGCTGTTCACGGATCAGAAAGTGGCACTTGCCCGAATTGATGATGCCCTCAATGGAAAGGCAGATCAAAGATCTGTAATGAATTATGGCAGAGGGCTTTACTTTCTGTACAAGGTTAGCAGTCTAAAATGTTCCATTTATTTGATACCACCATTGTCCTTGTGTCCTTTATCAACTGTTTGCAGCTCATGGTCTGTTAGAGACAATCATATGTATTGCACATGGGAAAGGAATCATACTGCATTTTTCATTCAAACTGAGATAAAAGAATTGTTAGTAAAATGAAACATTCGGCACAAGATTGTGATCAAAGAAGGGGAAAACGAAAAATGTGTCTATTAAGAACATCCCAACTTGCAATACACAATTAAGCAATGCTGATGTAAATGAATAAATCTAATTTCTTGGATATTTTTTGAAGCCTTAGATTATTAATAATTTCTTAATAATCTAATGCCTCAAAGAAAAGCAATCTTTGACAATCAGCACATATGAAAAGTACTGAAAGCAAATGAAAAGTTTCGATTTAAAATATGCAGAAACTGATAGGTTTATGATTGTACTATGATTTATACTCATGTACTATGATTAATAATTGGAATATCTATCCAAATCAAAGTGAAGTTTTTCCTTTCAGATCCTCGAGGAAATCAATTGCCTTGAGCATTTCGAAATTGCGGCCACTTTTGTAACTGAAAAGTCACTGGAAGCAGTGAAAACCTTGACTGGAGATGGAAAGCAGGTGGTGGTCGACGACGGAGAAAGTAAATACGTTGGTGTGCTACGCTTCGCACTGACGATGCCCCAACAGGTTAGTCGTATGTTTCCTGTATCATTTCTCATACACAACTAATGCGAAATTAAATTACCCTTTCTTTGTAGCATTGTAGCATCAGTTATTCAGGAAAGGCTTTCTGATCTTATATTGGAGGGGGGGGGGATACAGGACGTTTAGATGGACTAGGGTCTGGAGCTTCGCTTTTAGAAAGTTACCTACTGCTAACTGTCAAATTTGCTTCCTTCAGATCGATTGTTAGTAAATATGTCGGCTGAAAACTAATCATTTTTCGTGATTTTAGGCTAAAGGGGCACATATTTGAGAACAATCTACCGAAAAATTGACCTTGTTTAGAGAACTTGCACTTCAACCCCACCCAGATAAGTGGCATATACCCGTACCCTTTACATGTTATGTGCCCCAACCCCCTCCTCCGATAAACAGAGACGGAACAAGTTTTGGACCGAGGCCAAATTGAATGGCACGGAACAACTGAGCAAGTGTGCTTAACAACAATACAGGTTCAACTTCAACGACGACTTGCTGCATATTCCAACACATAATAGCGTTCATGCAAGCTTTGATTGATTATATTACAGTTTTGCTCACAATAATGGTAGGCGTCAAAGAAGTACTTCTAAAACTTAGAACTTCTAAAACTTAGAACTCAACGGCCTCGTTTCTGGCGAAGTCCTATTTTTTAGATAGCAATATGAGTCCTAGCTTGAGCGATAAGGGAGGCAGTGGTTAAGGTAGGTAGTAGTAGCGACAACTAGCACAAAAATAATGGGTCTAAAATGTACTTACAGCTTTCATGAGACTTTCATGAGAATGTGAAGAAATTCATTTGAACTTGTTGCTGTTTCTCCATATGTCTCAATTTTCCTAAAATCTGTAGCCTAGATTTTGTGCGTGTCCACATTCCAAGTTCTGTCCCTTGTTCGTTCTCAGCGGCAGCATTGTAGAGAGTTTGCAAGTTCTCTACAGAGGGACTCAAACAAAACATTTTTAGGTAGTTCAGACACAATAGGAGACAGATGGACTCTTGCCTTGCCCAATGCCCTTCTTTAGGTGAAACACCTTTTGATTCCAGAAATTTCTCTCCTCTCTGCCTATCAGACCTTGTTGCCACAGCTCTCTTTCGTCTTCTCGGTTCTTCTGAAATAGATGAAACTTTATTCGTTGTTTCCCAAACGTTATCGCATCAATGACATTTGCACTCCACTGTACAACTGACTTTGCTGGAGAAGCAGGGGCATTTTGTCTTGCGCTGTCCGGTGACATCATTGCAAAACAGCATATTCTCTTTCAGCTTTGATCTTCCAGTTCCGCAGGTACATTTCACCTCCTTGCGTACTGGTTCTGAGCCATCTGATGCTTCTGAATTGTTCTCACACCTCTTGCAATTGCAACTTCTACTGCATGATTTCCCAAACTTCCTACATGGGCACCTCGACTTATAAACGAGACTATCAGTGCAGCCTAGGCCCGATTGCTTGTTTTTTCCACAGGAGCATGTAATTTCTGTAAAGTATAATCATATTTACTGTCGAAAAGTCTTTCCTTAGTACATAATGCTGTAAGCCGACCAAAGTTCATCAGGATATTTTGAGTCAAGGGCTTTAAAATAGATATTACTATACTAGCCAATCATGGTGGTTTAATTGCTAAACAAATGTGGACAAATTAATACCTTCTTCAATTTGAATTCATCCAATCACAGAGACCGTCGTTCAGAGCTGCAAAAAATATTTTTCTTTCTGGGAACCTGGCGAACGGGGAAACAAATTTCTGCGAGGTCACAGTGTGCAAAATGCGCAATATTGCCTCTGCCGGTCATGTACTGAAAAGTCCACAAGATATTCTGACAAAGCTAGAGCTTTGGATTGTAAATATACCCTTTTCACAATGACGCCAGTTTTTTGCGATACATCCTTTGCCTTGATATCATGTGGAGCTAAATCTCAACACGTGCATTGCTCCCAGCAGCACATGGAATAGTTCTGTACGTGTAGTCACATCACAATAGGCATGGTGTAGATTTCTTGCTGTGCTGGGATTTGCATCTTTTACCTCAAATTGATTTAATTGTGAAAAAGCTCCATTGTAAAATCCTTGATTAAATATGGAGTGTTCCTCTCTATCTTGTTTAGTATAAAATCATTTGCCATTTTGTAAGAATGTGTACTTTTTATTTCGGTAGAAAAATCTCTTGGCCAATTTCACATTTTGTTAGTCAACTCTTATAAATAAATTCTTGTTCCTGACACTCTATCATGAAATATTATTAAATCAGACTGCCAAAATCCATAAGCTGTCAAGCTATTTAATCTTCATCCAAATTTGGCTAAGGCTGCTAAATTCTAAGTAGCAGCAGTTCAACAATAGGGGAATACAGAAATATATATTAATAACATGGTCAAGCAAGACTCAAAATTCTCATCTGTTCATGAAACAAAAACATTCTGAAATTTGTGTGCTGTACTTTGGACTGAAGGCGAATTGGTTGTAATTTAGATTTCCAGAATTATTATTTGTATAGTGCAGCCCTTGTCTACATTAATTAATTAATACTTGATGAATTCCTAAAGATCCCTAAGTATTCTTAATATTCTGCTGAGGTATGGAAGACTGTGAGGATTTTAAGCAACAATTCTAAAGAATTCTTCAACAAGAATGTCTGGCAATAACATTTTCTGTAGAAAGTTCAGAAATTAATTCCAAAGCATGCACACTTTACTTTTAGGACTTTTCGCAGTTCAACTACAGTACAGGCCTTGTGCACATTAAAACTGCTTTCTTGCCTAAGAATTCTTCAGAATTTTTTCAGAATTCTTGGGAAAATAAATAATTTCTTAAGACTTTTTGCTTGAACATTTTTACAGTTTTTTTCAGTCTTTCAATTTTTTCAGTTACTTTTCAGCCTTCTTCAAATCTCTCAAGAATTTTTATCAGAATGTGGAGAATTCTTGAAAATTCTTAAGAATTCTTAAGACTTCTTGAGAATTTTTGTCATATTAATGTGCGGAAGGCCCTGTAACCTTACATTTCTACCAGGGATCATGATAGTAGAAAAGTCAAGTAACTTTCATTTTTAAAGAAACTGCTTAAAATGTTGTCGTTGCTAAAAGACGGAACACCCCAGAACAACCCAAGAACAACCGGAAAAACCCAAGAACAAGCCAGGAACAGGCAGAACAACNCTGGTTCTGAGCCATCTGATGCTTCTGAATTGTTCTCGCACCTCTTGCAATTGCAACTTCTACTGCATGATTTCCCAAACTTCCTACATGGGCACCTCGACTTATAAACGAGACTATCAGTGCAGCCCTGGCCCGATTGCTTGTTTTTTCCACAGGAGCATGTAATTTCTGTAAAGTATAATCATATTTACTGTCGAAAAGTCTTTCCTTAGTACATAATGCTGTAAGCCGACCAAAGTTCATCAGGATATTTTGAGTCAAGGGCTTTAAAATAGATATTACTATACTAGCCAATCATGGTGGTTTAATTGCTAAACAAATGTGGACAAATTAATACCTTCTTCAATTTGAATTCATCCAATCACAGAGACCGTCCTTCAGAGCTGCAAAAAATATTTTTCTTTCTGGGAACCTGGCGAACGAGGAAACAAATTTCTGCGAGGTCACAGTCTGCAAAATGCGCAATATTGCCTCTGCCGGTCATGTACTGAAAAGTCCACAAGATATTCTGACAAAGCTAGAGCTTTGGATTGTAAATATACCCTTTTCACAATGACGCCAGTTCTTTTGCGATACATCCTTTGCCTTGATATCATGTGGAGCTAAATCTCAACATGTGCATTGCTCCCAGCAGCACATGGAATAGTTCTGTACGTGTAGTCACATCACAATAGACATGGTGTAGATGTCTTGCCGTGCTGGGATTTGTATCTTTTACCTCAAATTGATTTAATTGTGAAAAAGCTCTATTGTAAAATCCTTGATTAAATATGGATTGTTCCTCTCTATCTTGTTTAGTATAAAATCATTTGCCATTTTGTAAGAATGTGTACTTTTTATTTCGGTAGAAAAATCTCTTGGCCAATTTCACATTTTGTTAGTCAACTCTTATAAATAAATTCTTGTTCCTGACACTCTATCATGAAATATTGTTAAATCAGACTGCCAAAATCCATAAGCTGTCAAGCTATTTAATCTTCATCCAAATTTGGCTAAGGCTGCTAAATTCTAAGTAGCAGCAGTTCAACAATAGGGGAATACCAAAATATATATTAATAACATGGTCAAGCAAGACTCAAAATTCTCATCTGTTCATGAAACAAAAACATTCTGAAATTTGTGTGCTGTACTCTGGACTGAAGGAGAATTGGTTGTAATTTAGATTTCCAGAATTATTATTTGTATAGTGCAGCCCTTGTCTACATTAATTAATTAATACTTGATGAATTCCTAAAGATCCCTAAGTATTCTTAATATTCTGCTGAGGTATGGAAGACTGTGAGGATTTTAAGCAACAATTCTAAAGAATTCTTCAACAAGAATGTCTGGCAATAACATTTTCTGTAGAAAGTTCAGAAATTAATTCCAAAGCATGCACACTTTACTTTTAGGACTTGTCGCAGTTCAACTACAGTACAGGCCTTGTGCACATTAAAACTGCTTTCTTGCCTAAGAATTCTTCAGAATTTTTTCAGAATTCTTGGGAAAATAAATAATTTCTTAAGACTTTTTGCTTGAACATTTTTACAGTTTTTTTCAGTCTTTCAATTTTTTCAGTTACTTTTCAGCCTTCTTCAAATCTCTCAAGAATTTTTATCAGAATGTGGAGAATTCTTGAAAATTCTTAAGAATTCTTAAGACTTCTTGAGAATTTTTGTCATATTAATGTGCGGAAGGCCCTGTAACCTTACATTTCTACCAGGGATCATGATAGTAGAAAAGTCAAGTAACTTTCATTTTTAAAGAAACTGCTTAAAATGTTGTCGTTGCTAAAAGACGGAACACCCCAGAACAACCCAAGAACAACCGGAAAAACCCAAGAACAAGCCAGGAACAGGCAGAACAACATAAGAACAAGCCAGGAACAACCTAACAACAGGCGGAACAACCCAATAACAAGCCAGAACAAGACCTTATTTAGGTTTCCTATGAGAACCTCATGTTATCAAATCAGAGAAGAGAGGCTGCTGTAAAAATGAATGTGGTAGCAAAGTTTCATAGACTGTTTTCGTACATACCAAACAACAAAATGAACAAGGAACTCAAACTGAAACTTTTATTAAAACTTGTTTTTGGTTTTGAAATGTAAAGTTATGCCTAAATAATATGTTTCTTGGAAAAATGTGAACATATTGTTCATATTTTCTTTGTTTTTTATCTTGCACAGTAAAAATTGACATATATGTCCTTATGACGACGAAAGAGTTAAAGTATTTATATACGCTAAATAGGATAATGGCTTCAGGATTTGAATCCATCCATAACAACTTTTATGGTGTCATTCATTTTGAGTATCCTCCGCCTCAACTGTCATTCTCATGGTGTTCCATTGACTCTTTTTTTCTCTCAAGATATTCTAGCTCAAAGTTCATTGCATCAATGCCGTCACTTGTCCCTCTTAAGGTTACTGCCCTGGTTAATATGACCAAAAGTATCATTTTCAGTTTTTTCCTTTTATCAATAATGCAGGGTCGAAGCTACAATTTGAAACTCTCCCAGTCAATATCTAAGCACTGGAAGTAATGATAATTCTTAGTTAAAGATAAGAAACTAAAAGTTACAGTAGAGATTTATTCCTAAATAGGAAGGGATTCATAATAATCACTTGACCTTCAAGATGAAATGATTGAGTGTTAATCCACCTGTGGGATGTCAACTTTTGCAACTTTGCGGCGTTGTTTTGATTTATTGACATTAGTACTTAGTCACATGCTTCATGTTGCTAATGGCCTTGACCCGGTTTATTTTGTGGTCTGATCAACATTGAAGTCACGTTTTAAAGAACCTTCACTAAAAGCCAGCTTTCTCGAAACCGAAAAGTCCTCTAGTACTAGGTAGTAAGTTTCTTTTTAGAACCCGCATGACCAATCAAATGATGAGAAATTTGGCACCGTGGGAGATAATGCATGTAGCAGACCAAACAAAGCTACTGGGAGGGCTAAGAAACTTAATCCAATTATTCCGGAAGCTATAGCTTACGAATTGGATATTATATCAAAATTCTCAGACTCGCTTTGGTAAACAAGGAAACGATCTATCGGCTTAAGTTATTTTCATGATTCTACAGTGTTGCTAGGGGTTCTAAATAGCCTTTGAAGGAAGGGTATTTTAAAATCATGATAACGTTGATAAATGATTTACTGACGCTTTTTTCAACTGGCTTTCCACATGGGGGTATTCCTAATTAAATTACGCATTGAATGATGTATGGGTTCGCTATCATCCACACACAGTACGGTCCCTCAGAGGAAAAAAACTGAAATTACTGCCGCGAAGGTGGGCAGTAACCTTAAGAGCTTCTTGTTGGAGTGTAACTTCTTTTCAACATGGTCAATGCCTTTCATTAAAGCATCAATCTGTCCCTGTGTAGAACTAAGGATGTTTTGAAGACCTAAGATGTCTTTCTTCATTCATTTGAGTTGAAGTTTTAGAAGCATTCACTTGCACCTCCAATCAACTCTGTACAATATTCAAAGTAGTGAATTCGTTGTCTGGCATTGTGAATGTTCAAATTTAGACCACTTGAGCCTAATCAAAATTCATCTCCACCGTTTGCCAAATCTTCTCAACTCCAAATCATAATCATCTTCTATTTTAGCTGAAGGCAGAGGTTTCTCGCAAAGACTCGATGCGGGTAGTCAATCAACTCCTTTTCTAAGCGATCTACATTAATTGGGGTGACTGCCTTGGCCTTTAGGTCCCCTCCCATCCGGTCCAGCCCTCCCATCTCTTGCCCTTTGGCTACTTCCTGCGGCGGAACCAAAGAATTTAGGACATAAGATTCCAGGATGGAGGCCAAAGCAGCCCTCCTTGTTACATTTGTGAATATACTTGCAGTAGGGGGGACATAAAGCTCCCCTGTTGAAGGCATGGCATAATTTATCCTTCTTAGCTGGTCTGTAGCCTTGTGCGGAATATCGTGAGGGTCCATTGTAAAAAAAACCTTTTTCTAACAAATTAGGATATTCTTCTAAAAGTTGCTCATGGCTTACTGTACAAAGTCGAATCCAAAGATTGTTATCCCGTAAACCCCAATTAACTGCTTTATTGTTACTTGCTTTGTATCTAAACGAACGATCATACAGCAACCAAGCAAAAGATTTCTGATGTCTTGCCGCATCTTGGATTATATCTAGATACTTGATAAGCTTGTGAGCTTTGCCAGGAAACTTGCTTAGCACGACTCTCAGATATGCTGTAAAAGCGATGGTCCAATCTGAGATAGAACTTATTTCGACAGTATTGTTAGTCTTTTTTAACTTTAACTCTTGGTTGGGGCCCATCATCAATGAAATATTGCCATGATCCAGCTTGTTTTCAAATGACAAACGCATCAAATGTTCAGGTAGGAGTTTAGACAAGTTAAAAAACTCACCAGTTTCGATGTAACGCACAAATGCTGAGGGAATCTCTAGAGTGAAACCAGATTGGGCAAACATACCTTGTGAAATCTGATAGCTTGATGTTGCAGGACCTCGGGGAAGCAAATAAGGTCCTGGTACGGCGGGCGTTGCTGCTTCTACATTTTCTGCCGGTGCTTGATGGCGAATGAGTTCAACCGCAGATTTTGCAGCTCTTTGAGCGACGTCGGATAAGCTGTCTCGAACGGCATTCGACACCAAAGATGAAATTTGTGCTAACTGCTCGTCTGAANAGAATCAAATTTATACCTTGAAGCAATTTTAAGCATCTATTTATAGATCAGTTAGCACCTAATTAGCTCTCTGTTCTCCAGACAGACCATTACTGCAGTTTTTTCATAGAATTATTTCTTTTCCATCCCATATCAACTCAATATGCATGACACAAGCAAGATAAGACTAATGTGCAACAAAAATTTCAATTCATTTACTTATTTATTCGAAAAATGACGTCATAAATGTAAATGACGTCATAGATATTAAATTTTGCTGATGTCAGCAAATAATAAAAAGTTAAATATCAAATGAAAGCTCTCATCATGATCAATCGAATGATACATGTTTCAAGTAATTCAGACTAGAAACAAAGAAGTTATGGATGTTTCAAGCTTTTTTTTGTTGACCACTCTCCAAATATGGTGCTATTGTGTTCACCTGACCGATTTTAGAACAATGAAATATTGAAATTGTAATTGGCAACTAAATTTCATTAAAAGTCACAAAGGTTTGGTTGTCATATCTAGTGTTGTTTAGGCGCAATGTAGCAAAGTTTGGTTGGGGGGGCGAAAAACGCCCCCCCCCCATGTGAAATAGGGTTAAGGCCTCAATCTGTCCCTGTGTAGAACTAAGGATGTTTTGAAGACCTAAGATGTCTTTCTTCATTCATTTGAGTTCATCCGCCAGCTAGTTGAATAAGACTCAAAATGAAGTTTTAGAAGCATTCACTTGCACCTCCAATCAACTCTGTACAATATTCAAAGTAGTGAATTCGTTGTCTGGCATTGTGAATGTTCAAATTTAGACCACTTGAGCCTAATCAAAAGTCATCTCCACCGTTTGCCAAATCTTCTCAACTCCAAATCATAGTTATCTTCTATTTTAGCTGAAGGCAGAGGTTTCTCGCAAAGACTCGATCCGGGTAGTCAATCAACTCCTTTTCTAAGCGATCTACATTAATTGGGGTGACTGCCTTGGCCTTTAGGTCCCCTCCCATCCGGTCCAGCCCTCCCGTCTCTTGCCCTTTGGCTACTTCCTGCGGTGGAACCAAAGAATTTAGGACATAAGATTCCAGGATGGAGGCCAAAGCAGCCCTCCCTGTTACATTTGTGAATATACTTGCAGTAGGGGGGGGGGGGCATAAAGCTCCCCTGTTGAAGGCATGGCATAATTTGTCCTTCTTAGCTGGTCTGTAGCCTTCTGCGGAATATCGTGAGGGTCCATTGTAAAAAACGCCTTTTTCTAACAAATTAGGCTATTCTTCTAAAAGTTGCTCATGGCTTACTGTACAAAGTCGAATCCAAAGATTGTTATCCCGTAAACCCCAATTAACTGCTTTGTTGTTACTTGCTTTGTATCTAAACGAACGATCATACAGCAACCAAGCAAAAGATTTCTGATGTCTTGCCGCATCTTGGATTATATCTAGATACTTTATAAGCTTGTGAGATTTGCCAGGAAACTTGCTTAGCACGACTCTCAGATATGCTGTAAAAGTGATGGTCCAATCTGAGATAGAACTTATTTCGACAGTATTGTTAGTCTTTCTTAACTTTAACTCTTGGTTGGGGCCCATCATCAATGAAATATCGCCATGATCCAGCTTGTTTTCAAATGACAAACGCATCAAATTTTCAGGTAGGAGTTTAGACAAGTTAAAAAACTCACCAGTTTCGATGGAACGCACGTATGCTGAGGGAATCTCTGGAGTGAAACCAGATTGGGCAAACATACCTTGTGAAATCTGATAGCTTGATGTTGCAGGACCTTGGGGAAGCAAAGAAGGTCCTGGTACGGCGGGCGTTGCTGCTTCTACATTTTCTGCCGGTGCTTGATGGCGAATGAGTTCAACCGCAGATTTTGCAGCTCTTTGAGCGACGTCGGATAAGCTGTCTCGAACGGCATTCGACACCAAAGATGAAATTTGTGCTAACTGCTCGTCTGAAAAGGTGGAACTTTGTACCTCTTGCTCAATGAGTTGCCTCGTTGTTGTTATGAAAGGGCCTTGCTGTTCTACATTTCCTCGCTACATGGTTGTGATGCACGAGTGCTTTGTGTGCTTGCCTGTGTCGCTTTTTCTTGTTACGCTGTGGTTGGGACTTCTTTGCTTTAGGCATATTCTTGACTTGCAAAACAACTTCGAAATTTAGACTCTCTTTGCGTACTTTTGTGAGAGAATGAGGACATGGCTAGCCTTTAGACCCGTTTTTCTAAGGAGTCACACCTAAACCTTATTGGCTGAAACTGTTCAACGTGCTCGTCTCTTATTGGTTGCCTTATATCACCTTGGAGAAAAAGCTGATCTTATTGGTTAGAGGTCAGATCATATTTTGGCGCGCTGAATTTACATTAGTCACATGGCTGTTCTTGGCAAGCGTTAACTTTTCTAATGGTATCTCGATGCAGTCTTCTTAGCGTTAATTGGCATTTGTTTCATCAAGAAAACTTCCTAATCCACTTTGTCATGTGTTGAGTATCCACTCTAATCCCTATCAAGCGTGGATTTTGTTTTTGGCACTCTGCCCTTTAGCAACATCTGGGACTTCACAAACTTATGATTTGAACAGAACATAAAACGCATTTTGTGCACTCACAGTCTCTAAATGATGAGCACTCACAGTTTCTTTGTCAGCCATCGCCCTTTGGTGTCCCACGTGATATCCTTTTCCAAAGTGATAAACACCCTCCAAGCAGCAATGCTATGATAGGATATAACACCAGAGTCACAAGGTCATAAGCATCTGAAAACAGCCTTAGACTCACCAGAATTCAGTATAACTTGGCACAGTCATAGAGCAAGTAATTTGCAACATGTAGCACAATTTGGGTGTGGTTGCCACGCCCTATGACGTCACAGTGACGTAATAAAGTTGAAAATTGGCCAAAATCAGGTTCTCAAGTTAAATTTGAGTTGAACGAAGATTTTGAAGGAACTGTATGCGGTTGTTGGTCTAGTTTGTCAAAATACTTGCTGAAAAATGTTATTTTATTGTAATTAGCGATTTTTGAATGATATTTTGGTAGAAATTATTCAATTCTGATGACGTAATTTATGTTATAAATTTGTTC
>REGM01000603.1:63927-75905 GCA_004194415.1 Aurelia aurita
TTGGCGCCGACCTAAGCCCAAACGGGAGGGCTAGGTCAATGTAGAACTTCCCCTTCCATTGCATACCTAGAAGAGGACGGTGTAATGTAGCAACAGGTAGCAATCTGTAAGCCCTCTTTATGTCAAACTTAGCTAGCATAGCGCCTTGACCTAGCTTCATTATCATGGCCACAGCCTCTGGTATGCCTGCATAGGAGACCTCCGCTTCGGAATCTTCAATTAAATCATTAACACTGTTCCCATGAGGAAAGGACAAATCAGTTATCAGTCTAAATTTTCCAGGTGTACTTTTAGGAATTACTCCAAAACGATTCACATGTAAATCCAACAATGGAGGGCTGTCAAATGGTCCCACTATCGATCCAAATTGAATTTCCTCCTTAAGATAAGTATCAATTATATCTGGTTGGCTCAGAGCAGTAACACAATTCCTTTTAGCTGCTTTAAGCACTCCCTTGCCAGTTCCCAGGGAGAATCCAAACTGAATTCCCTTTAATACCCATTCAGCATCCTCAAAGGTAGAGTCAGCAAGCAATAAATTCCAGATATAAAAATTCAAAGGAGTTATAGCAACTGGAAACTGCAATACAACATCACTGCTAAATACAACAATTGTTTGGTTGTCCTTAGCTAGTCACTTTTGATAGGCTCTTTTGCGCGAGGCCTGAGGAGAGTCCTGTTGAGGCTGACTTTTAGAGGACTCTTGCTGAGAAGACGGTAATGGGACATCTGGGGAACGCTGGTAGCAGTTCACCCGCCTGTGAGGACCACGGCACACAGTGCAGACATTATGCTGGTAGCGGCAACGAGGAAGGGCGCACTCTCCCGCATTCCACTTAAAGCAGGGGAGGCTACTTTTAGGCTGATGTTGAATCGGGTCTTGGGGTTGAGAGCCTCTAGTAAGCACTGTGGTCATCCACAATGTAGGGATAACCTCCCCCCAGTTTGAGGATGGGTTATCCACTACATGCTTCCTAAAAGCGATATCGTAATCCAGCCAACCAGAACCAGGCACGTCCCGCTGCGTAGTTGAGAGCAGCAGGAAATAACTGATAAGGCTGGCCACTTTTTGTGGTGAATCCTTAGCAATAACGCCAGCATAGACAGCCCACGCCTCGGCCCATTCAACGAAACTTTGGATCTTCTTGACATCTGTTTGAAAGATCTTAGAAAATTGGAGCTGGTTGGGCTCAGCAACAAGCAATATCTTCAAGTTACATGGCCTCAACAGATTCAAGTCCACAGCTTTAAAGCTTTAAAGGCTGGGCTGTGCCACTGATCAGCTTTAAAGGCTACAATAATTTTGCTGGACAGTTTCAAATTAAAGTTAAGGTACAGGGTGTCCCAAAAAAAGCTTCCCAGTTTTAAATTCAAATATTTCTCCACGTGCTTATCCTAGCAAACTTCCCCTCCTTGATTTTATCAACCAAATACCCTGGGACTGGTTGTTATTTACTATGACATTCTGTTATTGCTACTAAATTCGAGATTGTCTTGGTTCATTCATATATGAGGGTGGCATTGAGTGGTAGCGAAATCCAATAATCCCACAAAATTTTCAATGAAATATGCTAACACTGGAATCAAAAATTTGCTTGCATGTCTTAAGTTTGATCCAAAATTAAATGTGATGGCAAGATAAAAAATTTGAGACAAATATCGCAAAAATCCTAAATCCAAATGAAAATATTATGATAACCTCAATGTTTGGGGGTAGAATCACCCATTGTACACAACATTGAAAGGAACATAAACTATCATGTTCTCTTCTCCTATAGAACTCTCCTTGCTGCCCTTCATTTTAATGAAAATGCTGATAGGAGCCAAGCAACTAGCAAGACCACTGGAGAAAAAATGTGGAAAGTATCATATCGAAAATGCAAGGATGGAGAAGGCACAGTTCAAACAGTCAAAGGGAAAGTTACCTACGGTAAATAAAATATGCATTGTTGACATCTGACAAAGAATATGAAGCTTGTTTATACAGAAATTTTGTAATGTAAAATTTATTTCATAGCTACTGTATATAAGTGACATACGACTTCTGAAATAATTTTGAATTGATGGTTAGTATATTGATGTACTACTGTAAACCCTTTTTCAACCAAGTTTTTTTTTAACTAAAAACAAACAAATATAGTGTAAGTATATAATTGCACTATGAACAGAGTTTTGTTTTGTGCGAAACTTTTTGAAACTGATCCAAAATGTCTTTAGATAACATTTTTACCCATAATTTACCCCTAATTTTAGTCTAGATACTGGTTCTCATTCTGATATTGTTTCTGATGTTGATATATGACACAAAGTGTAACAGTTTATAAGGGAATTTGATAGCAAAAATCATTACAAAGTGTTCATACACTACTAGATAACTGTACCTGGCCAAAAATTTGGGAGCTTGATCAGAGTTCAGAGTCAATTTCATATGAATAGCTTGAAGGTATATCAAAGATTTCTGAAACAAGGTCATTTGTTGAAAAGGTGTATATACAGTATTTGTCCATTAAACTAACTTTTGACATTTTTTATATAGAATATGTCACAATGCTACAAGAAAAAGCAATTGAGATGAGACAAAGAAACCCAAGGATTCTCGGTGCCACAAAGGAAGTCGCAAGATCTTGTGAAACAGGAATTCCGGCATTCCTCTCATCAAACGCCAAGAAGATGCCAAAGGCAGAAATAGTTGCAAGGCACCATGCAAGATTTGCAAAGCAAAAGGAAAAAACTGCAGAGAATTAGTTTTCTGGTGTATGGCTTTTTATGTCTGTCCAGCACACATTTTTATCCACTGCAGTCTTTCTAGTCATCCAATACATGACAAGTTTTCTAGTGATACTCAGGAACACGTCACGCTTCTACAAATGTGTGTGCCATCAGCAAAAGTTATTTTTTCCAAGAAAAATTCACAACAATTTTGTTTCAGAAAATCTTCAATGATTTTTAGAAAATGTGATACAACTCTCAACTTTTCCCCTTGTTCTTTACAGGAACATTGTTTTCATAAGTAACATCTAAAAGTGTATTTAAGGGTACTTAAAACCTGTGTAGTCATCAGATGGGAATTTTGCCCTTATCGATGAAACAACACAAGATGGCAAGATCTCTCGTCTGTACTTTCCAAGCCTGTGCCAANACATGACAAGTTTTCTAGTGATACTCAGGAACACGTCACGCTTCTACAAATGTGTGTGCCATCAGCAAAAGTTATTTTTTCCAAGAAAAATTCACAACAATTTTGTTTCAGAAAATCTTCAATGATTTTTAGAAAATGTGATACAACTCTCAACTTTTCCCCTTGTTCTTTACAGGAACATTGTTTTCATAAGTAACATCTAAAAGTGTATTTAAGGGTACTTAAAACCTGTGTAGTCATCAGATGGGAATTTTGCCCTTATCGATGAAACAACACAAGATGGCAAGATCTCTCGTCTGTACTTTCCAAGCCTGTGCCAAATCCATCTGACAAACTGTCTGTGGCCGATGTATCTGTACAACCTGCAATGAAAAGAAATGCAATTGGCTTATTTGCTAGGTTGTGCTAATACTCTTCTTTATCAGTGATGGTTATAAATATTACCCTTCTGCTTACAATGGGTTTGACCTCTTAGGCATTATAGTGAAATTACACTTACCATTTTGGTTATACTGCAAATGGTTTAATTCGTAAGAAACTTTTGAAAGCGAAAATGTCTTTAAATTTAAGATACTTGCTACCAGCCCCAGGCCCTTCTTATGAAAATTTTCTTATAAAAAAGCCCATCAATACCATAATAATTTATAACTATTAATTTTCCAGTGAACTAAGGTTTGTGTTTATTTTCTATGTGTATTGTTTCATGAAATCATATCAACTGTAGTCTTACTTACTCAAAAGCTTCTGTATCATCAAGGTATGTCTCATCCTCAATGAACTGGTACAGTGCTGTCAGCAAAACAGCTGGGTTTAGGCAGACAACTTTGAAATCATCATTGTCAGCAATGCAAATGAGATTCTTTTCATCAGCCTGACTCTCAATATCTCTCGACAACATAAACTTTCTCGACCGGTTAGCATTTGTGAACAGTTTCCACATTCACACCTGGAAATAGAAATATTTGTTTCAATAAATCTTCCCTAGAACAACAACCAAGGCATGGCTATCCTAGCAATGAGTACCCCTGCCGACACTCAAGACTATTTCAGGGCTATCGTATCAAAAAGGTCTGATGTTGATGATTAGGCCTTAGGGCCTAACTGTCTCCCCTTTACAGATTCTGACTTTAACATGCCGGGTTTGCATATCAATATTTGTGTCCTTCGTTCCTGTACAAGAAAAAAATTGATAGACTTAAGTAATGAATCGAGAAAATATTTTCTTACCATGCTGTGTTACCGATTCATTCTGGATTGATATCGGTTCTTCCTCTTCGCTGCTGTCGTCCGTTGACTGTTGTTGGCGTTTGTGGTCTAGGTTGCCTTCTCCACCAGGCTCAAACATGAAAGGCTGTACTTGATACCGATGGATAGTAATTATTTCGGCCTTGAATATTTCCTTGTTAGAACTGTGAGCCATTTTATCAGCAATAATGAAAATCAAATCAAATTAAACAACTTATCACACTCTGCGTACACTAATAAAGAAATTGCTCAAAACCACTGATCTCATATGATATCACGTGTCTCGCGGGATAAAAGCGCAATCAAACCCGTGCTTTCTCGGAAATGGACTCGGGATCGTCTTTGGGGGCTGATAACTCTAAATCTGTGAGGAACTTTGCAAAAATTGTTTCAGAAATGAGTTCAGCACCCTGAAATACGTCTATTTAGCCTAAGTCAAAATTATCCCGGAGTTCTCCATTAAGTGGTGAAATGCGCACTTTCATGCCCAGAGACAAAAAGTTGGCAGGAATTAATGGTAGTGTTTTTGTTAGGAAGGGTCAGAAGGTCAAATTTGTAAGAAAAAATTCATTTCAATACTAAAAATTGATACAAATTTTCCAAAATAATGCCAATTTTATCCACTCTTTCAACAATTTTTATATCTCAGAGCTGGCCACGGCACCTCTACATATGATTATGGACATATCACGACATGCCAGATGTGGAGTGATAAATGATGTTTAAGATTTCTTGTGATTTCCCCCATATGAATCTGAGCATATGGTAACAACACTAACNATTTTATCAGCAATAATGAAATTCAAATCAAACTAAACAACTTATCACACTCTGCGTACACTAATAAAGAAATTGCTCAAAACCACTGATCTCATATGATATCACGTTTCTCGCGGGATAAAAGCGCAATCAAACCCGTGCTTTCTCGGAAATGGACTCGGGATCGTCTTTGGGGGCTGATAACTCTAAATCTGTGAGGAACTTTGCAAAAATTGTTTCAGAAATGAGTTCAGCACCCTGAAATACGTCTATTTAGCCTAAGTCAAAATTATCCCGGAGTTCTCCTTTAAGTGGTGAAATGCGCACTTTCATGCCCAGAGACAAAAAGTTGGCAGGAATTAATGGTAGTGTTTTTGTTAGGAAGGGCCAGAAGGTCAAATTTGTAAGAAAAAATTCATTTCAATACTAAAAATTGATACAAATTTTCCAAAATAATGCCAATTTTATCCACTCTTTCAACAATTTTTATATCTCAGAGCTGGCCACGGCACCTCTACATATGATTATGGACATATCACCACATGCCAGATGTGGAGTGATGAATGATGTTTAAGATTTCTTGTGATTTACCCCATATGAATCTGAGCATATCGCAACAACACTAACTTTCCTTTGGCTTATGACTGTGGAAAAGTACCTGGTACTAATTTCTTAAAAGCAAAAATCGAAAATAAGCATTCTGTCTTTTCCTGTTAGTTTTTGTGTTACCACCTTGTGACCAAGGTAAGCGGGTTCTCACAGTTTTTTTTTAACAGTTGCTTGATCAGTTGGGAACTGATCCAGCTTGTTTGCAACAAAAGCCCTTAACACTTTTGTTAGAAGCAAAAAAGTGAAAAAAAACATCAAAATGCATAAATGAGAAAAATAGAATTTAAGGATAATCCGACCTGTGGACGCTCTACGTCGTAGTTGTACAGGTGTATTTACCAAAGTGACATTTGCGGATGTTAAGCCAGTTTACCATGGGAAGAGTGTTTTGAGGCTTTATAACTGGGACACTCTCATTTCTCGTGGGTGCCTCCAGTCCACCGCGTCCGATGGACTGTCCGCAGGATAACATCATTGAGGTATCATTATGCTTCATTGAACCTAGAATAGACAAGCATATCACGTAAGTTTTGGTGTCTTTTAAGTGCTAAGAAAGGCTTTTTGGACCATATGCCACTAAGTAACTGGTCCTCTTCGATAATGTGCCAGTATTTTTTAAGTGCTTTGTTAAGGGATTTTGATTTGTCATTGTAGCAGGTATGGTGAACCTTTTAGTTACGAGCTCCCTGATTGGCTAATTCACCTTTTGGTCATTCCTTGCGTATCATGGGTATTGCTGAGTCTAATTGGTCAAAAACTAGGTGATTCCCCTTTTAGTCAAATTTGATTGGTTTAAAATCCATCACGTTGCATGGTAGCAACAACAGCAACAGCGATGGACAGTGTCAGCACTTGTCGATGAGTCCTGGTATCTACTTTGATAATTCTGCGAGACAAGATCTAGAATCAACTTTTAAGACTGTAGTGTAGATTTTTAATACATATTGTATGTTATTATTGTTATATATACATATATATGTTATATATATGTATAGATATATCTTTACCTTAGGCTTTGCCCATTTTGGTTTGAAAAAATCAGCTCAGGCTCACGACCTTTTCGTTTACCATATCAGTTTCAGGCCCCGTCAGCTAGGATTTACTTTATTCGCATGATGTGTCCCCAGTCCATCCTTGATAATAGAACTTCAATTCATTTCCTTTTGGAATCGTCTGAAAATATATGAAATTATTTTGTCTCCCTGAAATTGCATTTGCTCTCCCTATGGCCCCTACTAAGGGTACATGTAAACCCCATTCTGGAGACTTTGGTAGTTATCTTAGTAACAAAAGATGTTACTAAGAAATTCCTTTTTTTCAAACCAAAGATTTCAGGCCTGTGAATAACAACATATTAAACATAATTCAATATTTGGGGTCCATGAATCTGAATAAAGGGAGAGTCATGCAATTTGGTGCGATTCATTATAGTGACATATTCAATCATTCGTACCCCCTCCTCGTCTTTTTAAGAATCTTTAGTTGTCCATGGCATGCTTGATTTGAATAGACACAAAATTTGCCTTCGCTATTATTAGGCACATTACAGTGGTATATGCTTGTAAGTCTACTGTTGACTCCATGTTTAATTACTGCTCTTATCCTAGAAGCATCCCACAACATTTAGCGGTTGTTCTTCAGTGGCATGGGTTCTTAAAATCGCCTCCATGTGAGCACTGCTGTGCTGGGAGCTGGTGCTTTCGGGACTGTGAAGAGAGGGGAAGCCTGGGGGATCAGGGGGTCCATTAGAAGTGTCAACGTTGCTATCAAGGTCGCGAAAGACAACAAAACTGCTCGTAATTATCTTTGTTCTGAACTAAACGTGCTGAAAAGTGCTCCCAAACATCAAAATATTGTCGGTCTCTTGGGATGTTGAAAGAGGTTACTCTATCCAGGAAATAAACCAACAATTCCAAAAGGTAAAACAACTTTCCCAAACAGATGCCCTTTTTGGGAACTCAACACAAAACAAAACAGGGGAGAATCCTCCCCTTCATAATACCTTTTGACAAAAATACCTCGCAAATCAACAACATACTACAAAAACACTGGAAAACAATCCATGGAAACAAAAACCTGGAAAGCCTAATCAACCTTTCCCGGCACTAAAAGAAATAAGAACATCGAGGACATACTCGTGCACACAGACTTAAGAAGGAATGAGATGTACGATACATTTTATCTTTTAGTCACATATAAGATACAAGGTGGTGTTGGCCAAGGTTGCTAGGGATAAGCAAATTAGAAATTAGAAATAATGACATAAATAACCAATCAATAAGAAACTAAATAACAACAGATGCAATAGTGGACCAGGACGCTGGTCTGCTGGGGGCACCTGCCCCTAAAAAACATTCCGATTTCATTGCTCCGAAATGTAAAACCTTTTGGTGTAGGAATTCGTTGACAATTTGCATCTATAAACTCTGTATCCATACTTGTCACCCTTTAACAACAACAAAACAACATAACAATCAATTTCACAAATACAAATAAACATGCAACAGTCTGACATATTGATTAAAACTAGTCCTATCAAACATACCGAAAACATGCTAGCCGTGGTTCGCTGTGCAAATGGTATATTACAGGGGCTTGCTTGGGCTGCCATGGGGCGGCACAAAGATAGCAAATAACTCACCCCTATCTTTTATTTACCTTTTCATTCGTTCATTAGTTTGGATACCGCAATTTTATGTATTATTGTCTCAACAAAGCATACATTTCTTCCATATATTTCAAAGTTGCTTCAACTTTCATCCTTTCCAAGATATTGAATTGTTTGTGTCTACTAAATTTCTTGCTAATATCTTTTCCATAAGATAAATAAAAGCGGTATAAGTAAGAGAGAGCTGGGTACTAGTACCCCTGTTTAAGATAGGTCACTGGTCGAAATTCTAAAATCTTATCCTTTTAAGATATGTTCCTTAAACTAATGTACTTAGGCAATATCAACATGCTGATTTCAAATTTGAAGTCTATTTTTAGATTAGATAATTAATTTCCATGGTAACTAAAGAACAATGGGATTTGAGTAGTATCATTCAGTGAGCATTAATATTTGCAGCTAGAGGCTCAGGCTCTGATATNCTGCTTTCACCTGAGCTTATTTAAGCAGTTGATTTAGGGTTGAACTCTTTTCTTTTAACTGAACTCTTAACATTGTAAATAGTTTTTTATATTGTAAAATAGGTTTTAGTAATAGTTTTTAATACTAATGATTTTCTGTATATAATTTAGTTTTATTTTATGGGAGGGCCCCTTGAAAACAAGCACTTGTGCTGAAGGGCTACCCTCCCCCTTAGATAAATATATGAAATATGAAATATGAAAATAAAAATTCAAGCTCAACTTTTTCAACAAGTGAACACTAAAATGCAAACAAATTTGTGACTGGCTTCGCACAACTGGTTTGTATGAACTTATGCTCTCTCTGGTGGTACTCTTCTCTATGGACAGAGCCAATGACGAAATAAAATCCTATTTTCAGTTAGTTGAATTATAGAATTAGTCTATTGGATAACATTCAGTCTTTAACCACATTACTGTCTTATGATTAATTAAACTATGTTTCCTGGAATTTAAGATGACAACTTAACTGGACACATGGATCATAATTCACACCAGTGTTCTTCCATTCAGTTTACACCTCTCTGTTCACATTCTTTGATTTCCCAAATATCAATCAATCCTTTCTTCACTTTGAAGTTTAAAGGAAGGATGATTCAATATAACAATATTGAGTCATCAAGTAAGGAATGCAATAATTCATTTCCTTTGTGCTCTGCATGATTTCTAAATTCTTCACAAAATTCACCTTGTACTTCTTCTAAGAAGAGGTATTTTGATGGGGAAATGAAATAAGGAATGCTCGAGAATTTCCTTCGAAAAGAAAAAGTGAAACCATGCTTAAATCTGTTAATCACACATGTTCTCACAGCATGAAAGGTCTGAGAATAAGCTAAAGATGGATGGCGAATACTGTATTCCTAGCCATGTTTTGATTATAAGAAAATGACTGTGTAGAACCCCATCCATGAATTAGACCCAAGTTTAAGATTAGAAACAAAGTTTTGAGGTCACCATATCTTGAATTTCGGGAAACACTTGATGTAGAGAGATTTGGACGACAAATATACTAGAATATATTTGAACACAATGATGAGGCCTTTCGGACATCATGTGTCCTCATCAGAGGTGATTTCGATTTGGGAAGCACAGGTCCCAAGACTCAGTCGCAAGGGAGGGAACCACACAAATTAGGAATCGCGTGAGCCTTTCTTCCTCAATATAAGACACACATCGATAGATTTTGACGTCAATAAAATCAACAACAATAGAAAATTATGGATTGCAAGGTTCCAACAGGTTGGAAAAAGACAACAGTATATTCTGAATTCATGAAACATTTTTCGAAATTCTTTACCAAAGTGAACATTGGAGAACATTATCGATAATTTGTAAAAATGAAATATTAAATAGTACCCGTCTTCTATATTCTAGACAACAGTTTTCGTCATACTATTACTAGAACTAGGCTGCACCATGGCTGCACTAGACTTGAGACAAAGCAGTGCTCATCACCTCGGCCACGTTTTGAGAGTAAACAGGCCTAGACAAGCGGTGTGTAGGAATGGGGCGGAAGTCAGAAAAGTTCAGTTTGCACGGCGCAAAACAATACCAATACAATACAACTTTTGTTATACAAACAATATAATTTGGTGCGCGGGTGGTCGTTTTCCCATTTACGAGAGGGCCTAGGCGAAATCCGGATCGGATACATGTGATTTCCAATTTGTTTTCCTGTACCAAAGGCCGCTGTATCTACCGGAAACTCGCAACTGAATCCAAAAACTATCAAAGAGATAAACTAACATTAGTAGATAAACTCACCTCGACTTCAATAGCTAACTCAGTGCCATCAAGAAGAAACACTACACAGACCAACACATTTTTTGGCCTCTTGTTTTTCTCATCGGTGACTTGGCGTCTCTTGTTAGGCGATTTTTTAGTTTTCTTTGAGTCCGGTGACCTGTTGACAACATCGGCGTTGTTCTCAGGATTAATACTTTGATCCTCTGCCATTTTAACAATCTATTTGTCATTCATTCTTTAATAATTCAGCTTTTAAAAAGTAAATAATTTGTAGCTTCGTCCGTTCCTTTCCCTCGCTTCTTTGATGGGCGTCAGACGCAGTGTTGATGCTTCATCGATGAGTAATTCTTTTTAGCCAATCATAAGCCAGTATTATTTCCAACAGCCAATCAGAGCGCACATCTTGTTATGGCAATTTCCTTCGCAGTGATTTAAATGATAATGCGCAGGAGTCTCTCTAAAAAGTCGTTCTGTCAACCTGTCAACCTCGAAACACTGTCCGTCGCAGAGGCTGTTGTTTGCAAACGAGCAGAACGTGAAGCTCCGAAGGAGCAAAGAATCGGGAAACATGATGGCCTCTCTGCTGATCATTTCATCCGTCCTCCGGTAATACAGCCTCTGCGAAGGAGAGTGACCTTGAAATGTGGAAAAATTGAGAAAATTCAAAGAAAACCGAAACTTTCTATTCGTCATCTTCAACGATTTGTTTCTGTAAATGGTCATTCATCTTCAACATGAATAAAAAAACAAACAAACAAAAGACAAAATGCATGGTCATGAATCTGAGGCAAAATCCTACAGAGTAACACATTTCACTTCAAAAATGAATTAAAGGGACCCATTAGCCATGTACGAAGAACGCTGGTACAGGACAGCCTAAAACAGCTTCACAGGAAAGAGCACATGCCGACCTCCTCGTGTATGTCCGTAAAAGAGCACAGACATTTCTTGATGGGAGCAATGAGCTTCTTTGAAGCTGCGGCAGTTTTGATATTTTCCATATTTCGTATTTCAATTTTTAACTGCGG
Organism: Aurelia aurita; assembly: GCA_004194415.1. Classification (NCBI taxonomy): domain Eukaryota; kingdom Metazoa; phylum Cnidaria; class Scyphozoa; order Semaeostomeae; family Ulmaridae; genus Aurelia; species Aurelia aurita. The sequence continues at coordinate 75,583 of REGM01000603.1, forward strand.
AGTAAACTTTCAAACCAGGCATTACTGTACCCCCATCAAACTGTATATGGTTTGTTTGCGTGGTGCAGTGCCAATTTGACTTTCTAGGCGATTTATGTAGAAGTGCTGCGGTGGCGTAGTAGAGGCGAAGCAACAATTCAGCAGTTGGCAACTGATTGCATTCTTTGCATTCGTCGGCAGTATCAAAGAAAAGCGTTCTTGGTTCCTGACTGACTGACTGAGTGAGTGAGTGAGTGAGTGAGTGAGTGAGTGAGTGAGTGAGTGAGTGAGTGAGTGAGTGAGTGAGTGAGTGAGTGAGTGAGTGAGTGAGTGAGTGAGTGAGT
>REGM01000604.1:27781-61951 GCA_004194415.1 Aurelia aurita
AATCTTCAAAGGACAAATTTGCCTCCACCTGCAAACCAGAGCTTTGGCGTTTTGGCCTAAGCAAATTCTTAAAGCACAGCAAATAAGTCAACAATAGACTTGGACAAATTTGAACCAGGAGGAGAAAGATTAAAAACTGCACAGCAAATGCGTTTCACAAAATATAATTTACGTGACGCTTATCATCAAGGGAGCTCCGAAGCAAACTTTATTCATTTTAAGTGAAACAAATTGTGGATATTGCTTAGGCCAAAACGCCAAAGCTCTGGTTTGGAGGTGGAGGCAAATTTGTCCTTTGAAGATTTATATCTCTACTCCCAAAGCATCAATGTCAACAAACAAGGTATCTATGTTCAAGTTAACTATCGAGTACTGTTTTAAAAATGATTTCGGATTGATTCATGCTAAATTCTGATCGTTAGGGTTGACCAAATCTGTATACTTTTTTTTGGGACACCCGGTATATATGCAATATATATATATATATTCATAGTGTACGGTTAGAAGAGGGCCTAACTACTCAAAGAAACAGGCGTCGATTTGATCTTTTGCGCTTTTCTTCCAGTGCTGACCAGTTTCGCCCACTAGGGCATCTTCAGTCCAACTGAATAAATTTTACAAATCAACCTATATTTATAGCAAAATAGTTTAATTAACAATTTAATTAATGTCCACATAAGGTCCTTCCGGTTCTTCATAAAACCATAGTCATAAGAAAAAACTATAGTCTGGAAGCGAACAATGCTCCCTTTGTTCTCCATATGCGCGACTTGAATCGCACATGCCACGCCCTCCGAAAGTGCACACAAATTGTCAAAATGGCGGATCGCAATGGCAGCAGTACTATATCTAGCAATGATTTCGACTTAATTATGCAACTTATCAACGAAGAGGATTTTGAAGAAGAAATTTTCATTGATGAAGAAGTTGAACAGATTGCCGAAATGGTGAGTCTTCCTGTTGATTGGGGTTTCTGCCCTCTTTTTTAAGGTTTCAAGTCTGTTTGAGTTTATGTTAGGCCATATCATCCTTCCGCCTATCCTGCAATATTTTATCGCGTCGCGAAGTAAAATGTTAGGCATTAGGAGTTTTAAGCTCTAATTTTGTTACTCTTAGAGGCATTTTGATAAATTTCAGTCTTTAGGTTCAAATACCAACCAATTTCGGTTTTATATAGGTTCAAATACTACGGATTCTATCCAGGCCTAGCCTAGGCCCTATATCGAAGTGATTGAAGTTTGTTAAATGAACAATATCTAACAATGTTTTGCCTTTCATTTCTCAGGGTGAAAAAATTGGATTTCAATGTGGTTTGTGCTCCAAGAGATGCAAGTCGAAGCAAGGGCTATCAAGGCATACAAATTCCAAACATAACCAAAACAAGTCAGACAAGGGAGAGCAGAACAAAGCTGGGAATGAAGTGCCTACAATCCACAACTTGGAATTGAGGGCAATAATTCAGAGAGCTGCTAACAAGCTCAGTTCAGACAACTGCTTTAGCCCTGATTACTGTGATGTTTTTTCAAAATTCACAATAACTGTAGACGAAAGCCTATCAGTTTGGGAGCAAATCAATCCAGCTGTCTCCAAATTCAATGGATGTACAGAGAAGTTCCTTAGCAGCATGTACTTGTTACTCTTACCAGAACAACATGTATTTACCAAACTTCCAAAGCTCCTGTCTAACTTGCTTTGCTCTGAAATGATCAACTTATGTTTGGAAGCTTTAGTGCAATCAGGTGATAAATACATGCAAATACAAGATTTTGAATTTAAACTGTCTGATAGGGAAATTCATGGCATGCAGTACCTGGCAGGTTATTGTTTCCGAACAATTTATTCAAGGATCAGGCGGTCAAAGAGATGGAGATCTGAATCCTCCCAACAGTCCTTGGCAATTCTGATGGCTGCCAAGTGCAAACAAGATGACAGCCAAACACTCGTAAATTTAAAAGACCGTGGTGGTTTGTGGAGAGTGAGCGAGCCAGCAAAGAAGATCTTTTATGCTTGTGAGAGACATTTTTGCCAGGCAACGGCTGTATCAAAAACTTCGATAAATGCCAATCGATTGTTGAAAATGTTGTGAAAGATCAAATTGTAAAGGCCAGCTACAAAAATATTTGCCAATCTGCAGACTTGATTGTGGATAAAGAAACATCGCAAACTTGCTTGAATGTCTGATACTCTTGTATGTGAGAGTCAGGGCACATTCATATGCAAAATCTTTGAAGGAAAAACATAAAAGTGCAAAGAGGACAACAAAGAAAAGATCACTCCGCACAGAAATAAAGCAAGCTAGTTGCACCACTGAGTTAAGTCATTGAAAAACCTTGGAATGAAGTAAAAGTACATGAAAACATAATGTAGTTTGCTATTTAGACTACCCATACAACATGTACATCCTGGGGGAGGTACACCACTACATATCCGGTCATATGGGGATGTGCAGCAGTTTTGGGGTAGTTTTTGGCCAAAAACTTCTGGGAATGGGGTAAAAAATTCTGTGAATGCTGTTTTTCAGGTAATTTCTAATATTTTGTAATGTAAAAATCCTGGTAACGTTCTGTTTTACTGTAGATTAAACAAACATAGTTCAGTAATTTTGCAGCGAAAAAATGTTTGTGGATACCTCATTTGTATTCTGGGATTGGGTATCAAAATCTCTCCTAAATTCTGGGATTGGGTCATAACAGAAATCCCTCTGGCTCTACCCCCATATGACCCGATCGTGAAGTACCCTCTTGGGATATACAGTACATGTGCAATGAAACAATTTTAGATCCTTGTTCCCCCCTGAAAACAACTGATGCTGAAAGAACAAAACATTGCTTTCTAGATACTACTTCTTCTGTTCATTCAGGGACCCCTTCCGTTGTGTTCATATTTTTTACTGACAGCCCTGTCATCTAAAATTAACAATAACTATTACTAAGCATAACTGTTATCAATTAAAGGGAATCTAAGCATATATAAGCCTTTGATAAAAATAGCCGTGCAAAGACAATAGGCCGTGACACGTGCAGATGTGTTAACAGGAAATAGTGATATCTGATTGGCTAGAATTTGACCGCAAGTGGCTTGAGCCACTTATATATGCTTACATTCCCTTTAAGGATTACCTAATTTTGTATTTGATTCAACACATTTCTATCATGTTCAGATAAGAATATGAACATTTCACCACAATCTGAAACTAGAAAACCAAGCCCATACCCAGGGGGTTCCTAAAACAACTGAAGTAGTGTTTGATATCTGTGGTAGTTTGAAATTTATACAAAAAAAGTTCCTTAACCTCTCTTGAGTAGATCCTCCTAATCCAACTTCTAGCTGCCAGCTTGCACCTGAAAGCATTTCTATCTATCTACAATTGACCGTGGAAACCCAATAAAATAGGTATCATGCACAATCTTGATTATATTTTTTCATGACATATCATATGCTGCATATGATATCTCAATTGTTTGGTGTGGCACAGCATGACATGACTTATAACAATAGTTATGCCAAGCCTTGAATTTTCTGGATACGTTTCCAAGTTCTTAACATAAAATTGATAGATGCTACAACATACTAGGTACTGTAGTTCACAATGAAATCAGTTTGCATTACGTTACAATTAGTTAGCTTTTTTCGCTTAGGAAGAGGATTGTTATCAAGTTCATCCCACTTGTTCACAGCTTTTGAATTGTTAGCAATTGGTGCAATTGAAAATTGAGATTTTATGACATTGTCGTTATATCCGACATCCCGTACTGATGGATTGTCCCGTCGCGAACCAATGGCACGTTGTCTCCTAAAGTAATTTTCCAAATCATCTTGGCAGAACCTCTCTGTGAGAATGTATTTGACCCCACAATTAAGAAGATATTTCACACATTCGATGACGGAATTGGTGGTTATTTGTAAACCTTCATGGGTCTGCGAAGAGATAAAAATTTTTGATTTGTTCCCAGCATTAGATTCACCACTGCGATTTTCAATTGATTCTTTCCATCCGTCAAAGTAACCAAGGAAAATATGCTCAAGCCAAGTGAAGCGTGGGTCATCAGTTGTTGTATATGGTTTCAGCAATTCTTTCCTTCGCAGGTGATACTCTCTCGTGTTCATGACATTCAAACAATCAAAAATGTGTCCACCATCTTACAAAATGTGGCAGTTTGCCTACATTCAGGACCACCATAGGTTTGCAACACTCCACTGACAGTTGAGCTCAAGATCTGGACTGCTAGTTTCACCCTCATGACTGAATATGGTGTCAAGTTGATGTGATCACTTGTCAAATTTGGAAGCAACCTCAGTCCACAATCAGCATCTTCATAATACAGCTTTGAAATATGTGTCCACAAAAGAACAGAGCCATTATTCCACATATAACGGCTATTGCGACCAGAACCAGAATTTGCTAAACAATTGCGTGCTGTTTTGATAAGGTGTGGGGCATCACAGAAAAACCATATGAATCGTTTTTCATTTGCATAGAGATTGAGAGCTCTGTATACGACTTCCTTGTTGGCCTCATCTGTGTAGGCAGCGTGCATTCGGTAGAAAGATCGATTTGGAGATGCACCATCACAAGTGACAGCAATAACTTTAAGGGAACAAGTCATTTCTAAAATAGCAACTGCCCTCCAGAACAGCATAAACAGTTGGGAAGATGTGACACCTGTTGTTGCAAAAGTGGCAAGGGAATATGACAATGGGTTGACAACACTCTTAACTAAAAGGACCAGCACATGTGTTTCTACTTGGTCAGCCTCTTTGAAAGTTGAGAAGTTCATAGCTGGGTCACCCAAGTCAACAAAACCAATGAGTTCCTTGGTGTGTTTGTCCCAAACAAGATCTTCCTGCACTTTCATTTCATCTAATGAGACCACAACAAACTTCTCTTCATCGCTAAAGTTTGCTGTCTTTTTAGTAAGCTCTGTAATGATCTCAGCATTAAATCCTCTCTTTGGCCTGATGAAATTTCTATAGTCCCGCAATGTCCTTTGCCTTGGCAGAACAAGCACACCAGTACCTTCCTTTTCATCAAACCTCAGATGTTGATATGCTGATGGTGATTTTGCATACAGCCCAAGGCAAAATTTGATTATTGCAGGATGATATCTTGCTTGTGCTGGAAAAGACTGCAAATATTTCAGCTGCTCCTCCCAAAAAAGCTGCATAAAGGGAGATATCTTTCTTGTGTCACATTTGCTAAAAATTTCTTTCAGATCCTTATCTAAATGCTCCTGTACAGGGACAGATGCCCTTTCACGTTTTTTTTGATTTTGTCAATCTCAGTCTTGAGTTGCTTGTTTTCTTTTCTTATATTGCGCATTGTAAACAAAAGTCTTTTGGGGTGTGTCACTGACACTGGGGCATTCAACTTAGCTGGCATTGATTCTTTTTTGCCATTGCTGCTTTCTCTCTTTGTTTCAACTTTAGCTTGACATATGCATGGTGAACAACTTTCCTCTTCATTTACCAACATTTCGCAGCCACAGCTTCTTAGCACTTCATCTTGGCATAAACCACTGTCATCATCACTCGCAAACATATGGAATTGTTTTGGAATGATGTGTCTTTTTGTGGATGATGAATGCAAAGTAGTTTGTTCCAGTATACCTTTACAAATATCATGGCCTTAAATGAGCTGTAAAAGCATTGATATTGTCAAATATTTCATTGTTCTGAAGTTCTCTGCATAAATGGAATGGTTTGCAGGGAGATTCCAACCCAAGACCCTTACTGTAAATCCCAAACTGTCATCAATATGAACTTCATATTTTGGGAGCAGGTAATAGTTGTCATGCTTGAAAATTTTGATCATGTCAGCTGATACAGTAAAATTCCATCCAACAGCCTTCAAGGAAGAAATACTCTTTTTGACTGCATCTAGATCTTTATAGTGGATCTTTTTACAGCGATCTGTAGATGTTACATCACATCTTCCCCTCTTCTCAGTTGCTTTGCTGTTTCTTGGCTCACTTTTATTGGATGCCATTGACTTCTCTGGCAGATGAAGTGTAGGCAGTGCACCATCTTTTAAAGACTTTCTTGATGAATCTGAAATAAGAAGAGAAATTTTGAAATAAGTCCAAAAACTATCATCAAGCACTATGCTTTTTACTTAGTGCCAAGAAGAGGGCTTAGTACAGGTGACATTTCATGTGTTATTTGATGCAAAGAGGCTGTAAAATATTCTGGGCCTAATAGGAATAATACTGTCTGATACTCCTTGAGGGTTCGTCAATGTTCTCATTGACAAAATTTGACTGGCTTAAGTCTAAGAGCGACACCAATGTTGTCTAGGACAGATTTGAACAAAAAAAACCATCATTGCTTAACTTAGGCTAGGCCCCAGCATAATGTGATCTGTCATGCACGTTTGGCATTTAATAAAAGTCAGCGAGAGTTCTGCAAGAAAAAGGGGTACATTTATTATTAAAATAGTTAACGCTTTACTTACATATAAATAGTTTATCCAATTCGAAATGTTGTTCGCAGATATGAATCCTGTCTTCCCGTATCTGTCGTCGCAAGTCGCTGTCGAGTACTCGGTCCTTCGGTATGACTGACAGGAGTTGTTCTCGCCATTTCGACGTGAAAGCATCTTTCGCTGCTGGTAATTTGAAAATACCAACACCTTTCTCTCGCCTTGATGTCACACAACCAAATATTGAACAATTTGCACCAGGCATATTTACGTTTTCACTACTTCACTTTGACGAATTCGAGGATAAATTGATAACATTTCATAGGCCGCACAGTGGACCGTTCGAGTAGCGTGCACCTTCGGAAGAATAGGATCTAGTGATTTCGAGAACAAAGAGTTAAAACAAAGGCGTATTGTTCGCTTCCAGACTATAGGTTTTTCTTATGACTATGATAAAACGTTAAAGTTTCGTCCTTCCGAGGTTGAGTTTCTTGCTGTTGTTGTCGTCATTGTTCTTCGTTGTCCTCCGTTGTGGGGGTCTCATTGATGATGTTGTTGTTGCTGTTCTCGTTGTTCTTTGTTGTTTCATCAGATTGTTACTTCATTGTTGTTGTGTTATTTCTTGCTGTTGTTGTTGTCATTGTTATTCGTTGTATTCCGTTCTGGGGTCTCATTGATGATGTTGCTGTTGCTGTTCTTCTTGTTCTTTGTCATTTCACGTCAGATTGCTTCATCGTTGTTGTTGATCTTTCATTTTATTCTTTTGATGTCAGATTGCTTTTTCGTTGAGCGAGCTTCGCTTTTCCAACTGGTTTCAGTCCTTCGTAGCCGTGGCTGATTCCTTGAAGCTATTACCACCTCGGGTGTACGTTACCCTGTTCCTTCGTTTTTTTATCGTTTCATTTCTTGTTAGCGTCTTTCACAGTGCGAGTGTCTTTCTGAAGCATCGGTTGTTTGAGTTGCAGTATTTTCTGTAAGTGTTTCGTGTCGAGGTTGGTTTTGTTGTTAACAATTTTTCCCATTCTTTACAGTGTTTTCTTTTTCGATATTTAATGCAATAAATTTCTATCTGCTCAAGAACCCAACTTGAGCCACGAAAGGTCTACATATTCTACAATTGCATTCCTCTCCTTTCCAGATTTTGATTCTTCCTTTAAAGCTGGAGAGGGTATCTGACTGTTTTATGTCATTGGGAAGTGCCTGCCATAATCTACACCCAAGAAACGATATCGTCTCTAAGCCATATCACGTAGTGCGCACTTGTGGCAAGAGTAGATTATGGCAGCTTCTTAAAGTGCATATGAAGCGAAATTTTTTATCTTCTATTTTAATAAATTCGAGGTCGCTGATCACGAATATCTCAATGAAATCTTCGAGAAATTGCTGTGAGCGACGTTATAAGCTCTCAAAATTCCGATTCTGGCTTCAAAAAGTGGCTCGGAGGTCTGGGCCGGGCGTTGCGCTTTCCTTTGTGATTCTCATAGGTTTGACGTCATAGGTTTGTCAGTCTTACAAAGAGCATCGCAAGACAAATACTTCCCGTAGTAATGCCTGTTGCACATCCCTATACACAAGGAGTCTGCAATGGTTTTCAGAGGCAATTTTTCGACCTCCAGCACATCAATGCAGTGATACTTTGAGGAAGAAGAGCCTTCGACTCTCGATAGTTGGCTTTTGAGTCTTTTACCGTGAGTTGTTGGTCTTATTAGCTGAAGATTTATCGATTGAACTGGCTGGCCATCACGATATATTGCGCCTATGATGACCGCAATGTAGAAGTGACTTGCTTGAAGCATCTTAGCAAATGGTATGTTTATTTTAGTGCATACTTTCATAGCTAATATGTAGAATAGTGGATGATACTGTAATCCATCTTATGTAGAATCGCCTAGTAAATTTCATGCACGTTACGCGAGTCAGGGGTATTCATTTCTGTCAACTTCGACGAGATGGCGATGGGTCTAGCAAAGTGTTAATGGAAGCAAGGGCAGCAGGTCGATGTCATTTATGAACGCCTGTCGTGCTAAAAGATTTCAATTCTTCTGAGGATGTTTCCTGATCCAAAGTGTAGTGAAGGATAACACTCTAACTCAGACAATTATCACCTTTAGGTGCTTGATTTGGACCTCGCAATCATATAATTTTTCCCATGACAAGGGATGTTATTTTAGAAGTTTGATTATCAACAGGAGACAGGCAACATTACACAAGAGAGACAAACAGTTTGCAAAATTTCTGATATTCATAGGAGCTAGAACAGCAACAAATTTAGTAGGTTTATTTATTTGGAAGGATCAAAAGAATTTTATTCTAGTATATGTTCCCATCGAAAAAAATTTCAATAGATAATGAACGCATCAGAAGCATTATAAAGCAACAGAAACCAACTATATGTAACTTAATTACAAGCATTATTTTCATTTCTATTTCCTAGAAAACTCAAAGCTACCCCAGCTATTGGAATTGTAGTGGATATTTTCATATCAAAATACGATACATACAGCAAAGACTGGCTGGAAGGAATTCCCTAGTGGATGCGCAACACATATATAACTTTTTGGACATTTATGCTTTTTGTAATGGTATCATTAAATGCAAAATGTCATTGATCGTTAATTGGATCCCACTTGTTGTCATTCCTTGTCTATACTAAATTTAGTAGAGCATCATTTATCACAATGGTTTCAAATTTATTCCAGTCTTTTCGACCACATTTACACTGTACTGGTACAGTTTGTTTTGAGGTTCAAGCGAGAGAATTTAGGCCGACTCTCTTACCGAAATTAAACAACGTGATTATAAGTACGGTATAAGAAGCTTGGCTTCAAAAATGATTACCTGAAAGACTAGAGTTCCTAACCAACAAATGCATCCACTCATTGCAATACTCACCATCAATTACAGTTGCTTTAATTTGCCTTTGATTCCAGAGTTCTCTGCTTCGCTTCGACGCTGTGTGTTTTAGGCGCCTAGCCACTGGCCTAAACAACCCAAAGGCTTTGCGGCAAAGCAGGTATCCATCACTACAGACAACAAGTTTTGCACGATAAGTCCGATTCATGATCGCTGATGAATACTGCCTTCCATCTTCAGTCGCAAAAACGTAATCAAGAGCATGTTTAAGCCGACTATAAATCGAGTTTCAGGGAGAAACTTGCAGTGCGTCCACTACAATCACTGCAGCAACCTTTGTTCTTTCGACGAGGCCTTTGAGAGTTGACAAACCTATAACGTCACAGGGGTCTGGTACGCAACGGTCTGATCGCGTTCGAGTTGGAACACTTTTTGAGAACAATTTTGCACTTTGGAAGCTTCATATCTCCAAGGTTATAAAGAGGATGAAAAAACCGATTGCACCATTGGAATGAGAATGAAAAATTCTATCAAAAGGGAAAATAAAAAATTTCGCTTCATATGCACTTTAACCCATAAGGACTGTGTTTTTCGACAAAGATCTCCTTCATGAAACTAGGATTAAGCTCCCATTTTGTTTTATAGACCTCAGTCATCAGCAACTGTAAATTCCTTACGTGGATTGGGACCGCATTGTCTCTGAGTAACATTGTATCAAAATATGATCTCATGTCTTTGTAGGTTATCTGTAATGCCCATTCATGAATACGATTTGAAAAAATTGTGCATGATCAATTATCTGACTTCCTTCTTTCTAATAGAAAATTAACAATGAGCCAAGTTGCCTATCGTAAACTGCATTCGACCATCACCTCTCTGATAAGTGTTTCAGACTACTGGTACGAAATTATAGATACAAACGATGTCAACTTTGCGCTCTTCCTAGATCTAAAGAAAGCGTTTGACACGGTAGATCATGAAATACTTATCAGGAAGCTGAAAGTATATGGAATTGATGGCATAGAAGTTGAGTGGTTTAGATCGTATCTTAGTGGCCGTCAACAGTACTGTTCATTAAACGGCCACAAGTCGAGCTCCCGGCCAGTTACATGTGGGATACCCCAGGGATCTTGTCTAGGCCCACTGCTGTTCATCGTGTATCTGAATGCCTTTGAATCATGCCTAAAATTCTCCAAGGCTAACCTGTATGCGGATGACACGGAAGTCACATTCTCGTCAAATGAGCTTGGAGATCTCATGCGGAACTTCCAGGCGGAATTAGAAAACATCTCTGAGTGGATGAGAATAAATAAGTTAAGCATACACCCCGAGAAAACCGAGTTCATGGTTATTGACCATCCTCGAAGGCAGAGCAAACTGCCAGAGCTACCACCATTTTATTTGGATGATACTAGAATAAAACAGGTTCATAAAACGAAGTATCTAGGACTTGCTGTTGATGATAAGCTAAGCTGGAATGAACAGTACAAATCAGTCAAAGGTAAAGGTAGCTGGTGGCCTAGCATCGCTCAGGAAACTAAAAAACATCTTACCACAATCTTAACTGCTTAATGTGTATCAAGCACTTGTTGAAAGCAACTTAAGGTATGCTAACGTGGTATGGGGAGCCCTCTCTCATACCAAACTTATAGCACTCTGCAAAAATATCAGAACAGAGCATTCGATCTGATAGAGTCTGCGAAGGTAAAAGATGCTTGGAATAAGAACTCCCTGAAAGTATATCAACTGATGACCTATGACCGAGCGGTACAGCTTTGTCCTGAAGGCCTACAAAATAAGTTCATAGAAAGGTCTGCCATATCAAAATACAACACAAGGAACAGCAAGGATCCCCATGTGCAAAAACTGAAATTAGAACATACCAAAAGAAGTTTCTTGTACACAGGTCCAAAAGCTTGGAATAGTATCCCACAACCCATTAGAGATACCGAATCCATTGTACCGGAGGTGTAGCAATTTATGTGAAAGATGACCTGCCAGAACCAAAAATAAGACTCAAGAGCAGCCATCTTGAACTTGTCTGCCTAGAATTTACCCCTATTCATGCAAAAGCATTCTTTGTGATGGCCTGGTATCGTCCTCAAACATCAGCTGTTGACAACCCCTCTTTTGAAGCACTTAGGGAAGTTTTAAGGGGTCTGGACCCAGAGGACAAAGAGATCATACTTATGGGCGATACAAACTGTGATTTCAAAAACAGTAAAAATTCAAATGCAAAAAAGTTAAGACAACTGTACTCTGAATACCAGTTAGAACAAATAATCACTGATTATACAAGGGTTGTTGTTACTACAAATGAAAAAGGCGAACATAGTACCAGTAAATCGCTAATAGACCATTTTTCTACAAATAGAGGAAAGTACATCGTAAAATCCGGTATCTTGGAGCTAGGAATGGTAGACCACTATATGATCTACCGGGTGTCCCAAAAAAAAGGTAACGGATTTGGTTGGCTCCAGCAATGTGAATATAGCTTTGATCGATGGCTAATCACTCTCAAAATGTTCCTCGATAGTTAACTTGAACATAGATACATCATGTGTTGGTATTGGTGCTTTGNACTGACGGACGGACGGACGGACGGACGGACGGACTGACGGACTGACATCGACCTCACTCCTTAGATTACAAAGTACTTTGTAATCAAAAACGTATGGAGGCAAAGATCTCCAATGCCCTTTGAGCCTCGTAACAAAGGAGAGACTTTGGTGGGAAAATATTCATCATTAATTAGATGTAGTTGTCATTTTGTTCTCTGTGTATTTAAATAAAGAAATAAAAGAAAAGAAAGTGGTTTGCGACAAATAATTTGTATATTTTAGAACAAAACATAGAAAGAATGTTGTGGTTTTTTAATGTTTTTTAATGTGAAAGCGATGCCAAATCAAAGATTTGCTGAAGTACATTGTTTTGCTTGGAGGCACAATGTTTGGTGGCATTGATGGTTGAACCTGAATGGCACAATTTATAACGCAGTTTGCGTTTGACTTTTGTTTTGGACAACAATTTTACGAATATAATGAGAACCCTGGAGAAACGCAAAAGTTAAGAAGTTGCTTTGAGAAGTGGCCTTATTTTACTAGTAGTACAGTAGAGCTTTATTTTGAAATATCACAAGCCACACTATATGTCAACAAACACACGCGCATAAAATTGAAGAAGAAACTGTTTAGCTAATTTGGTTTAGAAAGCCCTGCCCTGCCCTGCCATAAACAAAAGCAGAGGACAAAAATTGGCAAAAGAATGTTGGTGATGTAGATGATAAATGCTCGAGGAAGATGTTGGTATAATGAAAAATTGACATTATGGACAAACATAGAATAGAACATAAAAGCACAGATATTATGGAAAGGAAACAGTCAAAGTGGAAAAAGACGATAAAGGATATAATTCAGAGAAATATAAATGAAGAATTAAAAAAGAAGTGGAAATAAAAACAAAACTAAGATTTGTAAGAAACAAAAAAGTAAAAAGAAAAGAATACTTGAGAAATTGCACAAGAGAGCAAACAACAGGTATAATGAGGATAAGACTGAATATAATTGATGTAAAATGTAATTTTAAAATTGGCAAGAAAGAAGAGGACCTGATTTGCCCAATGTGCAATGAGTACCATGTCATAACACAGCATATAGGAAAGTGTGTATAGGGAAATAAGATTGTATGTAGAGGGAAGAATGGTAGATGTCGCGTGAAAACGTGACAGAATTGAAAAAATGAGGAACCAATACAAAAAAATAATAGAATACAGAAAGAATAACGAACAATACCGGGTGTCCCAGAAAAAAGTTCCGACGTTGGCATATCGTGGGAAGAAATTAGTTACCTGAAAAAATGGAGTTATGAGCTATAACATTTCTTGTTCAAGTTGAAGGCCAAACCAGAGAGTCTTGTACGCCTTCCTGCATTATCGCGGTGAAGGGGGACTCCCCAGATGAGCAGCACTAAAATTGGGTCGAAAATTCGTTTCTCTTGACGACCAGCAAGCATAAGCATAAGCATATCGCATATCAAAGTAAGGTCTGAAAAATTGAATCAAAACTATTTGCTGCTGCTATTGTTGTATTATGCTAACTGGGAATGTCATTTGTAGAGATGATTTATCTTTACTGTTTCACAGAGTAGAACAAACTGTCTTTTCTTAAAGTAAGAAATAGTTTTATTGTTTGGTTGACCCGTGATATTACGCAACAGTGCACTTTCCAGTGTTTCTCCATTAGAAACGCATTCAGCCTAGTTCCCATGTGGTCAATCAATTTGTGTACCGTTGCCGTCAGAAATATGACAATAGGAATGGACCTTACACTGGCAAAGTACTAAATTGGTATTTTTTCCCCTGATACCTATTAGATTCGATTCTTCAGTTCTTACTTTGAATATGCTCAATGAGCAGAACTCTTGCTCATCGTTAAGGTAAACGAATTTTCGACCCAATTTGAGCGTTGCTCATCTGGGTAGTCCCCCTTCACCGCGATGATGCATGAAGGCGTACAAGACATAAACTTGGAAATGTAATATAACTCATAACTCATAATTCATGTCTTCATGACTCCATTATTTCTTCCCACGATATGCCAAACTGTAAGTTGAAATGCCTAGCATGTAGCTAGAATAAATAGAAATTGCCAGATTCAGAACTTCTTCTCTGCGTTTACTCAAACGTCGGAACTTTTTTTGGGACACCCGGTAGAAAAGGAGAAGAAAAAGTGGGGAAAAAAGAAAAAAAAATCTAGTTAACTGAGCTTGCATGGATAGCGATATAGTGATCCTTGCCTGTTAAGACGGAGCTATTTACTTAAAAATACTGACAACTGGTACAGCCGGTTGGATCTTGGTAAGCTTGTGAGCCTAGTGTTCATTGACCTAAAAAAGGCATTCGACAGTGTAGATCACAACATTCTCTGCAAAAAGCTCGAGCTTTATGGTGTACAGCAACGTGAACTATCTTGGCTTAAATCCTGCCTTTCCAACCGTAAACAATTTTGTAGGGTTAATGGTGCTGACTCTAAAATTGGGGACATAGAAGTTGGTGTTCCACAAGGCTCATGTCTTGGCCCCCTTCTCTTCCTCATCTACATCAATGATCTCCCACAGGCTTTCCAAGATTGCGCTGTGTCCATGTATGCTGATTATACCAGTCTATGCCACCATGCCACCAGTCTTACGATTTGACTCGGCTGAATGAGGCTATCAACAGCGATCTTAGGAAATTGGATACTTGGCTACAAGGCAACAAGCTTTCCTTGAATGTTGCAAAAACTCATTCCATGCTTATCAAAGCAGAAACACAACATTCTCAAAAGTCAAGATGAAGACTTGGAATTGAAAATACGCGATAATGAGCGCGAAGTAGTCAAAAAGACAAAATACCTTGGTGTGCAAATAAACTGCTCTTTGGATTGGAAAGAACAAATAAAGGCAGCTTCTACTAAGGTCTCCAGGGCAGTTGGTTTTTTAAAACATGCCAAGTCTTTTCTACCGAAAGAAACTTTGGAAACTCTCTACACAGGTATTGTTGAGCCACACTTTCGATGCTGTTGTTCTGTTTGGGGCTGCGCCGGTTCAACTGAAATTAATCAGTTGCAAAAACTTCAAAACCGTGCTGCTAGGATAATAACGAATAGCAGCTTCGATGCCCCAAGTAGACCACTTATTGAAGGGCTGGGATGGAAGATCATTGACCAACTTGTAGTTGGTGAATCGAAAACAATGGTCTTTAAGTCCCTAAATGAGATAGCTCCACAATACCTTTCTGACCTCTTCACCCGAAATTCGCAATGCTCATCTTATAGCCTTCGTATTATGGGAACGGACTCCATGTAACCAATGAAAAGGTCAACAAATGGCCAGAGATGTTTTTCCTATACGTGGGCTGTTTGCCAACTTTTATTGACGGAGTTTACTTTGCAAGTTCGCTTCTTCAAAGTGTATTGCTTAGAATAAAGGCTAACTTAGAAATCAAAATTGTTTGGTCGAAATCGGTTTTTCGTTCCATAATTATGAGCGATTTTAGTAAAATGGAGTTTCGCAAGATTCCTAAAATAGGCCTTCATAATTTTAGCACAGTGAAAATTCGTTTTTTATGCGCATGCACACTCGGTTTGAAGTAGATACTTCTTTTATCTAGTGACTGTGATACATCGAGGGACAGAAATAGCAAATTGTCATACTGGAAAAGGCGGCACTAGACTCACTACACAAGTCCCTCCAACTTTAGATCATTGATATTGTTATCGCTGGCAACATATCAGTTCAGGGAGGGAAGAGACTTTTGGAATGAGCCCAGAGAAGTACTGGAAAAAATAATACAGTGAGAAAACATTTTTTCGACAAAAATAAGGAAATTTATCATTTAGCTTTTGCAATCTGAAGTCTAAATGCTTCAATTCGATTCTCTAAACTACATTGTTTTAGCTGGTACATGAAAGTTCTTCTTTCCTAATCAGCTGATTGTCTTCAAATCAGCTGATTAGTTAAATTACACTCATTTTTACATAAGAAACTTGGCTAATGAACTTTGCCTTATGGTTTCTTAACTTATGGCCCAGTTCGCTCAGTCTATGTTTCATATAACTTTCTTAATTTTCACAAAGACTGTGCAAGGTTAACTGTTCTGCACATGATACTTTTAACTAATTTTTTTTGGAATGCTCTTTTGCACACACGTCTTATTTTCAACTTTTGCATTTGATTATGTCTCCATGCCATCTGTGTGAAAGCCATCACAGCAAGTCAAATTGTGTGGGCCAAGGATATTTCAAACCAGTGCAAAGAACATCTCAACCGCATGTATGCATTGAAGGTGCGTGGATCTGCAAGACAAAATAAGACCTTTGCACAAACAACGTCAATGCTTTTCAAATACAGCCTTTAACAGGGACGCTGGATAGGGCATATTTTAGGAGGGCAAAACTGCAAGGTTGAAGGCCAATAGGAAAATAACATATTTAGGCCAATTTAGAGTGAGGCAGGAGGGGCAGTCACCCCCACGCCACATTTCCGGCATTCCTGGCCTTCCTCAATATAATGTGGAAGGACATTCTAACAGCATGCGTTGCTCTAGCAACGCATGGAATAGTTTAGTACACGTAGTTGCATCAAAATATACATGGGGTACATCTCTGGCTGTGCTGGGATTTGCAGCCTGTGCCTCAATATAGTTTCCTGAAAGGCCTGGGATTAATTTATTTGATTTTGTTACTCTTTGTATTCTGGTTAACTGGGCATAGGCTTTACTATTTAGATCCTACTGTAAAATCTTATGACATTAAGTGCAAAATTCCTTTGAAACACGATATATCACTAACGTTATCATTCCTGGATACACTTTTCTCTCATCTAAGTCTCAAAGTCAAAATGGTGGTGTGGGTCTTTTTATCAAAACCTGTTTGGCTCCTATTCCAAGGCCAGACTTGGACAGTGATAGTGATGAGTATGAGACAGTTTGGGCTGAAATTGAGAATTCAAAAGACAAAAACGTTTTGATTTGTTGTGCATATCGTCATCCAAGTACTGAAATTGAACATTTTACTGAGCACATTCAAAGAACTTTGTCTAATCCATCTGTTGCAAATAAACATGTTTTCATCTTAGGTGATTTCAACATCAACCTACTTAATTATAACTCTCATACTCCTACCTGTGATTTTGTCAGTCTTCTTCTTTCGCAAAATTACCTTCCATATATAACCCACCCAACACGAGTATCTGACCATTCTTCTACCATTATTGATAATATCTTCTCAAATATTTGTAACTTAGAAACCAAAAGTGGTAATATCTTAACGCAAATTGCGGATCACTTTCCACAGTTTTTGATTGTTAGAAAGGCAGGTCTCACAAACAAAACTCTTTCATATTATCAACATGACTATCTAAAATTTGACCAGGAAAGATTTCTTGACGACTTTAAGAACCTTAACTTTGAATACTTGAATGACAACCAAAGTGATGTAAATGCAAAATTTAATAGATTTCTTGCAAATCTGGATGAAATTGTCAAAAAGCATGCTCCATTGAAGAAACTTACAAAAAGGGATATAAAACTACGAAATAAGCCATGGATAAACAGTAGAATTCAAAAAATGATGTGTCTAAGGGATAAAACTCTTAAAAAGCTCAGGAAAAAACCTGACCCTGCAACAAACCTTTTGTACAAACAATTTAGAAATAGAGTTGCCACTGAGCTTAAAGAAAGTAAAGCCAAGTATTTTCATAACTATTTCAATGTAAACAGTAACAATATGAAGCTTTTGTGGACTGGGATAAAATCAATCATTAGCAATAAGAATTCTCGGGTAAATGTCATTAACAAACTTAAGGATGCTAATGGTAATTCAACAACTGATTCTGCAACTATGGCTACCATCTTTAATGATTTCTTTGTTAATGTAGCTGNCACCAAGTATCAGTAAATTTCCAAACTCTGCTTTTTGGATCAATCAACCTTCGATCTAAAAAATGTTTTCTGATTGAATAATATAATATGTTTTTAACACAGGGGGTGCTCTCTCCTCGATTAGTTTATCTACTGAGAGAGCTCCTCCTTAAGAAATTCCCCTCCATACAAATCTCTAATTTCTGTAATATTTCATGCTTAAACTTTCGTTGTCTTTTGTAATCTTGTCATAATTTTAGTAAATTGTTGTATGTTTGAAAGATTTTTGTATGTAGTGGAATTTTAAAATGAGAACTGAACTGAACTGAACTATCAGTACTGAATTATTTGCTTCTTGTGACACATGACATAAGCGCTTGTTCCTAATGTGATTGTTGAAGGCAAAGCTTTTCAATGGCCGAATCGTACTCGATGTAAACAAAACCTTCCCTTAAAAAAATCAATATTGACGTTGAACGCAAGAAACAGTGCATATACTGACACTGGTACACTGTTACTGAAGCTATTGCAAGTGCATTAGCAAAGTCTGGTGATGTGGCACGGTGTCGATTTGGAGAAATCAACGCCTCAAAATTGGCAATTTCAGTTGACGACCGTTGCACCATTTTCGACTGCAGTTTGATAAAAAACAATTTGCCTGTCTTGTCGACCACTTATGAGTGCATGCTTTTTTTATATCATTTTTTATATAGAGGCAGTTCTATCATCATAAACAAATGCCAGACTTCCAGCTTGAGCATTTCAAGGGAAAAATGATATGGCAGGTATGGTTCCCTCTGCTAGTTGCTTCGCATGGTTTTAGAGTAGTGTCGAAAAAACCTTAGATAACATCGCAACGCAAAAAACAGTGAATAACCCACCTGTTAGGCCATGTTGCTGACATCTTTGGTGAGGACTCCAGTAAAGTTCTTGATGTGGCACGGTGTAGTGTCAGAGAAATACACTCTTTTGTGATGAAATCCGCAGAAAACTTGAAATACTTCAAACTTATGATAAAGCAATGGAATGGCCCAGAATGCAAATGTAGTGCCTGCAATAGTTTTACTTTTATTGAACAATATATTTTTTAATTTAATTTCATTCGATTTAGATTAGTTAACTTTGTATATATTGTATATATTGTTAGCTATGTAAATATTGAATTAAAATAAATGAACAACAACAACATCAACAACAATTTGTCGATCGAAAGTTCCGTTTCAATTAGGCCATTTTTCAATGACCACAAGAAGTCTTCAAATACGGCTCTTTCTTC
The DNA here is from genome assembly GCA_004194415.1 of Aurelia aurita. Lineage (NCBI taxonomy): Eukaryota > Metazoa > Cnidaria > Scyphozoa > Semaeostomeae > Ulmaridae > Aurelia > Aurelia aurita. The sequence goes on from REGM01000604.1 coordinate 46,727, forward strand.
AGAAAATTTCGGCGATCGATGTCTCTCCATCTTCACCAACCATCGTTCTATCGAAATCCAAGTGTTGATTTATCTGCGTGCGCACGTGCTCACACTGGAATGTAAAAGCCGCTGCTCGGTCCATTTAGGCCCGTTGTCTCAATAATTTCGAAATCCAGCTGTGTGACTGGTGAATTTGAGTTGTCAGCGGTTTTCCAACCGAATTTTCCCCGTTGCTTCTTCAATTAGATTCATATTCATGCACGTGTGAACATGAGTAATAGGAGACTAATAGTGTATTGGCCTAATGTTGTGGGGCCTGCTAGCATGCTAAAATCACATCACCCTGCTCATGATCGATATTACAGTTTGCTTTAAATATCCTATATCAAACTTACAATATGTTGTTCCTTTCTTGTCTGTTGTCTTCGTCCTAATATTTGCGAGAAGTTGAACATATTCCAAATGATTCTCTGACCACCAACAACTTTGTTCAGTTTGTTTGCCGCCATGTTGCATTGACTCTGCGCAGGAGCGTTGAGTGCTTTGGTGATTCCCCACAGCAGATCAGTGGGGACTTCCCAATAATCCATTCCGAGGCACAGGGTGAAAGGGTGAGAGACAAGGTAAGATGCACTTGGTAAGATGACGTGCGACGTTAGGCCCAAGACAACAGACAAGAAAGGAACAATATATTGTAAGTTTGAGCTATATAGGTAAGATTTCCAGATCAATTGGCATGCTTAAATATGCTAAAAAATATCTCCCGTTGGAAATCGTAAAAAATTTGTATACAAGTATAGTTGAACCGCACTTCAGAAACTGCTGCTCGGTGTGGGGTTGTTGTGGAGAAACCCTACTTGATAAGATGCAAAAGCTGCAAAACCGTGCTGCACGTATTGTTACGAACAGCTCTTATGATGCATCATCTCTTCCTTTGATTGGAAAGCTAGAGTGGTTAACTATAAGAGAAATGATTGACTTTGAAATAGCAACAATGGTTTACAAGTCTCTCCATGGATTAGCTCCTGAATATATGCAGCTAATGTTTACAAAATTATCCGAAAATAATTCACGGTCCCTCCGTAATACCGACACGGACCTTAGAATACCGCGCTTTGCAACCTGCAATGGGCAACGTAGCTTCTCATATCGAGGTGTGACTGTATGGAATAAACTAGGTACAGAAATAAAAAATGCCCCTTCACTGGCTACTTTCAAGAATTTGCTGAAACATTCTTTGAAAAACCAGCGGGTATGAAAGTTCTAATTGAACATGAAACATTTCCTTTTCTTAACCATAATAGACTGTATATTAATTTTTGTTTTTCTTTGTTACTAAAAACAGATTGTATATTAATTAGCCTAGGGTTTTAGACAGGGCACATTGTAAATCAGTTATTTTTACATTACTGAATGTATTACCCTGTATAAATAATTAAAAATCAAATCAAATCAGCATGGCCAATACACTATTAGTCTCCTATTACCCATGGTGTGAACTTCTAAACTATGACAAAGTTACTGTTTTTCTGCCAAAGAATTGAAACAAGGCATGCATTGTGTTAGAATACAAAAGGAAAATTATTGTTAATTATTTTGTACCCCCTAGGGGACTATTCATGTAAGTGTTATTGTTAGGAAGCAGAAAGTTCTTATGCTAGCGATACTTTTCACCAAAATAGCTATATCACAAAATTGCAAATATATATGGAAAGAAATGACCGATTTTAACAAACTAAATTTCTATAACTAATTCAATCTTCTACAAAATAAACCTTCAACACACCTGATTTGACTTGTTTTTTTTACCAAAATATGGCATGTTAAACGCCCCACGGTTTTTCTGACTCACCCGGTAGAGGTACAAATCTCTGGAATAGCCTCTCAGTCGAGTCTAAGCAGGCATCCTCCCTATATGGTTTTAAGAAAACTATTTAGAGATGAGGATTTCTTTTCTTTTGACTGTAAATTTTGAACATTATTGTATATAGGTTTTAAATATTGTAAATAGGGCTTTATAGTTTGATTTAATTATCAGTTTTATATACTTTTTCTTTCTTAGATTGTAATTAAATGTTTTTATCGGAGGGCCCCTTTAAAACCAGCTTCTGCTGAAGGGCAACCATCCTTAAAAGAATTAAATATGAAATATGAAAATATGAAAATATGGAGAGGCTCTATTTGAACCACCTTGCCCCGCCATCGCGAAGGGGCGATGCAAACACGTTTGCTTCTCGCATCTTCCACAAAAGTAGCGCGCCGTCCCAGACCTCTGGGAAAAGGTCTATAGCTTGCTTTGTATGGTGATAAACCATGAAACGTTTTTAAAGATATTTTTCAAACCGAATCTTGTTATAGTTATCACTTACAGCATTTTTGTTATCAAAACATAGACATGTTTAAGGTAATATACATAAAACGTTGGATGTTTACATACATATATACATAAAATATACATATTTATGTATATGTTTATATACATAAAAGGGAGGATGTTTAAGGTAACTCTACTTTCTCCTCTGATGAGCACGAAAAGCCAGTTTTCAGAAAGTCTCTTCTCCAAATATTTATTACTTACGCGGGAACCAATCGGTCTTTCGAAATTCTGTAAAAAGTATAGTATTAATCATATTCTTCGCAATTAAAAGATGCATTAACCCTAGAAAAAGAAGGCCCCCCCAAGCAAACTTCTTCGCTCTTAAACTAGACGTTATAAAAGACTAGAACCTATATGACTTTTAATAAATTTTAATACTGTACCAAATAAACAAAATGTCATTGTCATATAATTAGTCACATGACTATGACATGCCCATATTTGGAGAGAGGTCTCAAAGAAAATCGTTAAAACGTGCATAAAATTTCTCATAGACATCTGATTTCGATGAAATTGGTACCAATTAATTTGCCTTGAAGTCTACTTTCATTTGATATATAATTGTTTATGTTTTGCTGACATCAGCAAACTTTAAGATATACGACGTCATACTCATACTTACAGATGACGTCATATTTATGATAAACATATGAAATAATTAGTATATTATGATTGAAATTGATCAATTAACAATTCAAGATCAATTTCCTTTAGTTTATCTGACAAAAGCGTGGTCAAAAATGCCAATATGACATCAGCAAATTTTCTGGGGTATCACGTATGACTTTGATTGACAGTTTTTATAACAATTGAATTCCAAAAATTGAATTTTTGGCAGTTTTTGTCAAGAACAATCAATATTCATCATACAGATAGCTTCAAAGTTGCTCGTGACTAATTAGCATATAATGCTATTTTTAGAATCACAATTGCTTGTTAATTATGTGTGCCAATTTGCGTTGCCGTAGACATCACGGTTGCTGAGAAAATCCGGGGGGGGCCTATTTTGCCCCCCCCATGAGAAAGTAGTACTTGATTTACCCATGTAGAATAGGGTTAAGCGCAATTGCTTGCTTTTGCAGCTTTGAAGAAAGTTCATTCTAAAACATTTACTGGTTTCAGAAGAACTTCATTATCTACTCCGCTTATCAAAAGATTTCAATCACAATTTTTTAACACTGACACTATTTGTTTACGAAGACACATGTAAAATTTGAAGGCAAAAGCTTGGCTAGATTTTCCGCTATAAAATTCTAAAATTTGGTAGCCTACTCGAGAAAAACACTAGAAAAGCTGGGCAATAATCGCTAGGCAAATGTGAAAGAATTGATGAAGTGCATGCAAGTATGTGATGTGTGAAACAGTTCAGCATTCTTTTGAGATTGAGAAAGAGAATCTAACGTTTTTCTTGCAAATTTGCTCTTTGATATCTTGATTTAGTCCCAAAGCGAAGAAAGATTTAGATGCATAGACATATTTTCAATCTATACCCTTTCGCAATTGCTTTCTTTTCCCTCCCCCTGGGAATCGACTAGAATAGGCCATTGCTCATGCAAAGATGATAGATTTTGCTTTCTCATTCTCGAAAGAATTCTGAAACACTTCATACAGTTTTGCAAGCGTTTCACCAAATTCTTTCGCATTTGTTTATCGATGATCGAATTTATCGATGATGTTTATCGAATTAAATTAGTGCCTTTTCTAGGCTAAATATGTATATTTCTAGAGAGCAGGCATTAACAATTTGCAACGCGGTTATTTTATCGAACTTCAATTATTGCCCTTTGATCTGGCTATTCTACAATAAAGGTGCAAACAAAGAGATTGATCGTACACACAAACGTGCTCTTCGGATCCTCTATAAAGACTACGAATGTTCCATTGAAACATTGCTCGCTCGAAGTGACAGCTTTAGTATACATGTTAGAAACTTACAGAAATTAATGACGGAAATCTACAAGTCAATGAATCATCTTAATCCATCGCTTGTATGGGAATTTCATGAAAAGAAACATGTAACTTATAATCTAAGGATACAAAATCTATGTAAACTGCCACAAACTAAGACACAGGGCTTTGGACAAGAATCACTGTCTTTTAGAGGGAGTTTCCTTTGGAACACCCTCGATGACAGTGTCAAAAATGAGCCAACACTTTCGGCTTTCAAAAAGAGGATCAAACACTGGGCTGGAGATAAATGCACCTGCAAAATATGCCGCTGATTTTTGTATAAAGTATATATATATATTTTTTGTTTGTAAATAGTTGGTTTGAATTAGTATATCTATTACTACTGTAAATACCAACTTTAAATATGGATTACATTACATTACATTACATCGACTGACAAGCGGGGCCGTCGAGAGCTAGCTCAGGCCCTGGAGTGATTTATGGGACAGGGCCCGACAGGGCCCTAAGGTGAAGCTCCCAATAAAAACCACGACCTTCAGACTCTCGGAAAATGAGGGAAACGCCCTTTTTAGGACTAATATTTTTAAAAGATTGCTTAAGCATTCCATGTCAAGGTAATGCCAAAAATGGTATTGATGAATCAAGGACATCGTTTTGTGTTAGTAAAATAAAAATATCAATACACGACGAATTGTAACACTTAAAACAATAGTTTGCGGGGCTTCCATGTTTGCCAAGTCATATATAATGTCCTTAAAGTCAATGGTTCTTGCAATTTCTGAAATTTTCACTCTCGATGCTGAACACTGCGAGATCTGTCAGCCTGTTCTGAGTAATTGTTCTTCGCATAAAGTATTTGATAAGCTTGATCTTGCTGAAGGAACGCTCAGCAGATGCAGCACTCACAGGCAAGGTCCCGGCAAGGTACAAAATGTTCTGAGAGCAGTGGAAACATTTCAAGTTTAAACTCCGTTTTTTACTTCAGAGTATTTGACTCTCACTTTTACGAGATAACTAACTTTCAAAAGAGGTCACGACATTTTTAAGGCAGATAGATTGTCATAAAAATGCGCTGTAAAGAGCTTTTGTAGTAATAATAATTTTTTATATACAAGATTTTTACGGGCCCCGGACCATTTACCCCATCCCCTACCTCCCTCTCGACGCTCCTGCTGACAAGTGTTTGTTGTCCAGTAGGCTACCATACTTAGAATTTTGTAACGGAAAGTCTAGCCAAGCTTTTGCCTTCGGTGTTCCCGTGAACATATAGTGTCAATGTTAAAAAATTGTTAAAATCTGTTGATTAACGGAGTTGATAATGAAGCTGTTCTGAAACCTATCAAATATTCAAAAATGAGCTTTTTCAAAGCTGCGAAAGCAAATGATCGCGTTTGATATACCGTTCCATTGCCAAGAATATGGTTAATACCAGGGAGATTAAGTATGCCATGCAGAACATGCAAAAGAGGCTCCATATCAGCTCGCTCGCGCTTTCAATGCGCGTTTCCTTTCACTACTTAATCTCCCTGGTTAATACCTTACCTTTTACAGAATGTCGATAGACCAATTGGCTTCCGCGTAATTGATAATTATTTGAGAAGAGGATTTTTGAATACCGGCTTTCTGTGCCCATCAGAGTGGAAAGTAGAGTCACCTTAAAGTAAATCAACGGGGTTAAAAGGCAACTTAGCTAGGGGGACTGGGTCCATGTAAATAGAACCTATTGTATTTGATGTTTTCGATCGATGAAAACAATAGGAACATAAGTGGCGCGTGCCGTTCTTTTGTGCTATGTTTAGACTAGATCGCTATATCTCCGTTCATTTACTTTAAAATGGCTTTCAATACACTCATTTTGGTGAAATATTCAACTACACCCATGTTATGTATATATTTTCTCCTTGAGATAGGCATCTGTTATCCAACGTGTCATAGTGCCTTGAGTCACTCAAGTTGAATGTTTATATTGTTAAAGGAAATAATTGTTGTTCATTGATGGCTAACTGGACTGATTCCTAATTTTTCCCCTTAGATTTGGATGCATATGATCAAGTCTTGACGTTAGTAAGTAAAGTTGAATTTTAACCCATCACATTTTTGTGGGCTTTGAATTAAAGGGGTATGTTCATGAGATGGTACCAGTAACCTGATGCCAGCATAATGAATTTTACAAAGAGACAAAGCATTTGGTGCAGAAATGTGAAGACATTTCGAAATCAATCTTTCGGTCAAAATGTCATTTTAAAATGTGAATACATTTTGAGATCAATTTTACATTATTATCTTGCCTCTAAGTTAAGAGGACAATCCAATTTTGGAATGATTTGACTGCATCCAAACAGCAGTGGCAGATTATGAAAAAATAACATTAGCTGCTGTGATTCACACACCATTTTAAAGTGATTAGCGATCAAAGACAAAGAGGTTTCAACGGCTGATTGAAAACCAAGCAGACAGCGAGAGTTGAAAACAAACAAACAAAGCCTCGGATGAAAATAAAGCAGACAGCAAGAGTTTCCCAAGACACATACGTAGTAGCTCAATCGTTGTGCACTTGAACAGTGGTTTTTGAAAGGAAAAAAGAGTAGAGGGATAGATCTAAACATCTGCGGCCTACATTTCATTTGTTTAATTCAGGAGCTGAAAAGTAAGACATGAACATCTCTTATGTTTTTGTGTGTATTTCATACATTTATTGCTCGGCTTCTGAATTAAATGGGTGAAATTTAGGCGGCAGATGTTCAAATCTATCCTTTTTCTCTCAATATATTGTCAATTCTTCTCTTAAAAATCCCTTTTCTTGCACGAACCTATGCGTCGGGGTAACTTTTGCGGTCTGCGTTGTTTATATCCTGGCTTGATTACTCAACCGTCAAATCTCTTTGTCTGTGATCGCTAATCGCTTTGTACTGTCGTATCAAACTAAGGCAACTGATACCATTGTTATACGATCTGCTGTTGTTCATCCAAATTACGTTAGGAGTTGCGGGCGTTTAATAACCAGTTCGACTTAGGTAGTGTTCATACGAGACCCGTGTAAGACTTACCACGGTGCTGTTTTGATCATGTGATCGAAGTTGCTTTGGTGACATTTCAATTTACTACAACTAAATCTGATTTCACCACGGCTAAATCTCACTATAACTATAGGCTCCATGTAAACGCTGCTTCAGTTGGAATGGTCTCGTTTTTGATCATTTTAGTTGTTTTGTTTAATACATACCCGGAAAGACCTTTGATAGAAATAGGTCTTTCATGTATTCCTTGCGCCCTTTTCATTGCTAGTTTAATTGATGGAATGAAATTATCAGAGAATCTTGGCGAAGAAAAGGCAATTTTTGATATCATTAGCTGTGATGAAAGGTCATAAGTAAGTCCAACCTATAGTGTAGCATGTGCTCTGTAGCCTTCTAGTAGACCCACTCGTACGCTAGTGTTCTGTGGTTTGTTGTTTGATTCATTCTAGTTGCTTTTCAACCAATGATAAGCTCGAGAAATTGTATTTACAACGTATTATTTATGTTTGTCTTAGATACGAACAGCAAGAGAAGAAGCATTGCCTTACCTCTGTTTACCGGAAGAGATTGTGCTTTATGTGTTCTCTTTCCTGTCAACATGTGACATTTGCAAGTGTTCAAGGGTCTGTCGGCAGTTTAGAAGAATATCAATGGATGAATCACTCTGTAAGTCATTTAGCTTTCTATGTTAAGCACCTCTTTTGTATTATGAAGCAGATCGCTAGGACAATTGTCCAAGGAGTTAAAAACTAGCAGGCAATTTTTAGTACACAAGGAATTATCAACCACCCAATGACGCTGAATAAAGGGAATAATCCAAGCAAAAAAATCAAGTGAGATCACGTTACCAAAAAATTGCTCTTCATAAGGGTAATTTGAAAGAAATTTGGAAAACGATCAATTTGTTGTTGAATAAGAGATCAAAGACAATGAATGTTAGCTGTCTTGATGTTGTAGGTTACAATGTAACTGACATCAATGAAATTGCACACTCGATGAATGATTTCTTTTGTAGGATAGGTAAAAAGCTCATTGATGACATACTGCAGCAGCCCAACCCCCTACTATCTAATAAATATAATATTGATGAATAAGGCACGAGTCTAAGACCGTCGATTCTGTTTCTGTTGAAAGGGCTCTCAAGAAAATGACGGATTTTTTTGGCTTTGGATCAGATGGTATTGCAAGTCATTTCATTAAAAATGCATTTCCACTCATCTCACATTCTCTGTGAAGGATTTATAATTGGTCGCTTGAGTCCGGAATATTTCCTGATAGCAGGGATATCACGTGTTGTCCCCATCTTTAAAATTGGATCAGCTGAGGATCGATCGAATTACAGGCTAATCTCTGTCCTACCTGTTGTTTCAAGGTTGTTTGAAAAGCTCAATTATGATAAGCTCTACAAGTATATTGAGTCTAACAGGCATCTATAAGAGATCAGTATGGCTTCCGTAATTTGCATTCTGTTGTCTCTTGTTTGTTGAACTGTACCAATGACTTGTACGTAAATATTGATAGGAGAAAATATACCGCCACAATCTTTTTTGATCTGAAGAAATCCTTTGATACAGTCGACCATCAAATTCTTCTGAATAAGATACGTAATTACGGAATCGATGGTCTTGAACATCAGTGGTTTAGCTCGAACTTGGATAATCCCAGACAGTTCTGCAAGGTCAAGGGCGTCACTTCTGATTCTGCTGAAATCAAAATTAGGTACCTCAAGGGTCTTGCTTTGGGTCGTTTCTATTTTTCATTTACATTAATGACCTACCTTTTGCATTGCTATCTGTCTATCTGTCTATCTATCTGTCTATCTATCTGTCTGCCTGTCTGTCTGTCTATCTATCTATATGATTAAGGTACATGACCAAATAATTGGTATTACGTACACGTACAACGTACACAATAAATTGCAAAAGGCAAAGCAACAATGTATGCGGATGATACAGCAATGTCGTTCTCTTCAGATAACATAGAGGAAATAGATACTGGTATCGAGCCGGAGCTTGCCTACCTTAAGAAATGGTTACAGGCTAACAAGCTTTCTTGAATATTATCAAGACACAGGCCACATAGTGGGCCAAAATGGTGATTTTGCAGACATTCGTCCATTTCTCAGGCAAAATGAATGCTACAGTATTAGTTGATGACTCATTTTCAACGTATTAAAACAATGAATAAGACCTCTCGAGGGGCTGGGGCCAAAATGACTTATTTTTCATTTTGAACCAAGAATGCTTTTTATCACCAGCCAAGTAAAAAAAAAAACTCTCCACGTTGGAAAGGCTACTGTGGCCTGAATAACTCAGCAGCGCTATTAGAAAACGCCTCATTGAATGTCTCATTTGATTTTAAAATTGGTCTGGCTTAAATTGGTAATTTCTTGACCCATTTAAAAACACCCTCTGAAAGGACTGCCAATGGTGATCAATTTTTGTTGTACACTAAATGTCATGTCCACGTCTGCAGTCCAATAGTTTATAGCCGCTTGAGAATTAATCCACTGTTATTAGTAAAACAGAGATGGTCCGCTTATTTCACCCCTTTAAAGCAATGCAATAGTGGAAAAAAGAAAGTAATTTTATTTCAATTAGCCGAGGAGAAGCAGGACAAAACCTTTTGCAGTGAACTTATCATAAGCTGTACTTTCAAAAAATTTATCGGTTCAGTATGCTTCTCCTCGTACTTTTTGCGATATTCTTGATTGAAGTCAGATTTTGCCTTCTGGAGCAGTCGAAAAAACTGACATTTTGAAAGCAAAAAGTTATTAAACATCAAAATACCGCAAGAGTAAACTGTACAAAATATTTGTTTCTTGAATTTCATTTAATAGGACCTATCGATTCTCAGACAGCACTAATCAGGCTTTTTGCAACCCCTTTTTGCTAGTAAATAAAACATTCATCAGCTTTTATTTGCAAAGATCGTGCTTGTGTAATATTTTGCAAAATTTTGTACATTTTATCAAATTATTAAAAAATCATATTTATTTCAAAACACATGATAAGTGAAAACTGTAAAAAGCACAAGAAAGCCACACCATTCAGCTTTCTAAAACTGCACAAAAACCATTGATTTAGAAAACTTCAAAATCGCGAATGTCTGCCTCTGACCCTCTGTGGGCCATGGTCACAGGATCGTCGCAAAAGCTGAGGAAAATTGATACACCAACTGCACCGATTCCTCCTTTTTGCCTAATAATATCTGGTAAATGTTTCTCTTGTAGGGAAGGAAATTATCATTAGAAAACGAAAGGATCTTAATGACGAGATCCTTGCCAAAATTGCACGGAAAGCTCCTGTCTCCTTAACAATAACACAGTGTCATAGTAACAAAGTGACAGAAGTTGGCTTGCAGAATTTTTTTCGAAGCTGTGGCGAGAATCTACAGGTAACAAGTTTATTTTGTTTAAGATAATGTCTATGAAATCAATCCTAGGAAAAATGATAATGATTCAAAATATCAGTTACTTTCTTTTCTGTAGGCCTTTCATCAAACCGAAATTTTGACTGTAATTCTATATTTTTAGTTGAATGTTTGTCGTGACAAAAGGCTAGAGGTTTTGTAAATTGCGTTAAAAACTACTCCACAGCAATTCTTTAATTTATGGAAAGCTTACAGTTGACCATCTCATCTGTAGACACATTTATTAACGTAAATACCGGATGCGTAAAACAATTAGAACGTCTGCAAGCCTGTAGTTTGCTAGCTAGTTATCATATTCCTTCAAAGTGATTCTTTTTGTGTAGCTAACATAACTTAGATGATAAAATTTAGTTCATTGAAATCAGCTGTATCGTTCTCACGTTACAAGCGATTTTACAAGAGTGTCTCATCTCGGAATCCTTCAAAACAAGCCTAAACTTCATGATCAAATTTGCTAATATTTTAGCTCAACAGCGATGACAATAGACCTTTTTACTTGCCAGAAAAGAGGTTTGGATCGAGCATCCAAATCTGGTAAATTTGTGAAGGAAAACAAAAGCACGACCCCCGTTCTAAGTAGGAACACTGCTAGCTGCGGCATGAAGTTGCTTCGGATCTCAGAACACTTTTGAGAGAGTTAATCATCGATAACTTGGCTCAAATTGAGTTACGAATGTTACAGTTTATACACAGGCAAGTTGATTCGCCTTCTGGCCTTTTTCTCGTTGTTTTCGTTCATTGTTAGCTGATTTTGTTATGCAACAGTCTAGGCCCATATTTAATCAAAACACAGCGATCTCTCAGCAAATCTTTTCCACCGTTCAAGTATTTTGAGGCCTTCGCCTGATATGTTGTGCCCAAATTCTTTCGATAGGTGTATGCAGGTGTATGTGTTTTCCTCCTCTACGTTTTATAATTTTATCAATAATAATATCAAAATAAAGTTTCTTTTCATTTGAATACGACGGTTGAAAACAGCAAACTTCGAATCGCTAACTCGCAAAATGAAACCCTTGCATGCTCGCACTTTTGTTCTGCAACTGTTAAACAGCAAAATCAGCTAACAATGAACGAAAACAACGAGAAACAAGGCCAGAAGGCAAATAAAACTTGCCTGTGTTCGTAAATCAATTTGAGTAAAGTTATCGTTGATCTATTCTCTGAAAAGTATTCCGAGATCCGAAGCAACTTCATGCCACAGCTAGCAGTATTTCTACCGAGAACGGGGGTCATGCTTTTGTTTTCCTTCACAAAATTTACCAGATTTGGACGCTCGATCCAAACCTCTTTTCTGGCAAGTAAAAAGGTCTATTAAACTCAGTCAGGCTATTTTATTGCCTGGGCAACCTGTTGTGTAGATACAGAGCCTGACCTAATATTTTTCAAACTTGGGAATTTCTTCCGATCGTTTCTAAGCTAGTATTCTGTATTTCCTCATGGTGAACTATAAACAAATTTGATCAAGGATTTAAGGCCTAAGTTGAAGGATTTTAGGTGAAATACTTTCATAAAATCCCTTGTAACTCAAGAACAATATGACCGATTTTAACCAACTAAATTTTATTGTCCAGGTTAGCATGTTAGCTACACAATAAGAATAATTTGAAGGAATCTGATTTGCAAACATTTAAACATTTTTTGTCATAGCCGGTATACGGCAAGAATATCAATCCGACTTGAAATGCAGAAAAAACCACATGTGTATTGGACCCTTTGAACCATCAGTTATTGACCGTAGCCTGACAAAGACAGTTAATTATGGGGTAAAAAATTTGGAAATAATGCAATTAAGACCAAAGGGACATGCTTTGAGGATCTAGTGCGTTGCAGCATTTATCTTTCCAGTTTTGATGCTGTTTTCACGAGTTTAAGAAAATTTTCGAACCTTCTAGCCCAAAGGTTGCTAAAAGTTGTGGTTGTGGTAATAATTATAGTTGTAGTTATTGTTATGATTATAGTTATGCAGGGTGGTCAAAAAAGTAGAATTGCTTGAACAGTTCTTGCGGAGAAATCTCATTTTCAAAAATTTATATTCAGCTTTATGATATGGAGGAGACCTTCACTCGCAATGCGCCTTGGATGTCCAAATCGGCTGTGCATTTGCTGAGTAATTCACTTAACCATACCTCACCTGGGAGTTTTGAAGCGGTCAATACCTGTTGATTCCATGCCCCCCTCTTTTTCTTCGCTGTTATAGTAGCTATGACCTTTTAACTTGGTGCGTAGATGTACTTTTATGCAAACAATCAAAATCACGTAATTAAATCCAATTAACGCTATTGTTCTTGTTGCTATGGTAATAAAAGGATATTAATCATGTTTATATCTATCATGATCATAACAACTAAGTTAGGGACTAAATAATAATTTGTTCGAGTCAAATTGAATGGAAGATGATAAAATAGATGTATACACATAATATGGACCGTATTTGATATTAATATCTGCAACAATTTCATTTTAAGTATACGATTTTTGTTGACCACTCAGTAAAACAATGGTTACCATGGATACGGTGCTGTATTTAGAATGTTGAAAGTTTCATCATTCGATACAGTATAGATGTAAGGTCAAAATTATGCAATCTTGGGATGCTGCATTGCATAGTTTAGCATTAGTAAACAAAAACTTGGTAGGTGTATGAGGGTTAATGAAGCAAAATTTCATGGCAGCTTATGACAGACGACTATTGAATTGTGCTACTACTCCACTACTATCCATGTGTAACTTGAAAGTGTTTTGAGGCAGCTGTATCTTTAAATTTTCTTTTCTCAAAAGTTTTTTGATTAATTAAACTATAATATCAATTAGAAAATAATTATAAGAAAAAGATGGAGTTACAGTTATAACAGTTCACAGAGTATCTTTCTACTTCTATAACTAAGGGTTTGTTTGTCATCTTATTTTACATCGATTATTTACATTTTCTAGCTTACTATATACAAATGCACAAAAGTAAACTAATCTAAATCGATGAATATGAGTATGAATAATACATAAATAAATATTTTTGCAGTCTTTTAATAATCTAACTAAATAAAAAATAAAACTAATTTCCAGATGCATATTGACAGACACTACATTTACAGTTTGGGCCATCCCACTTTCTTATCATATTTTTAAAACTGTTTAGATTTTCAGCCGATTTCATTTTATTTGGAAGTCCATTCCAGATTTGAGGTCCCAATGATCGAAGGCTATTGGAACCAAAAGTGACTTGATTTGGTCTATAGTGCTGTAAGTCATTCGAGTTGCGTCATGGGTACTTACAAGATTTTATTTTTAAAATATCGTGCATGAAAGAGGGGTTCAACTTTTTTAAAGTTTTATTTTAAAACTTCTATACAAAGAAATCTTAGACGGGAAACATGCATAGTACACCTTTCTAACTTTGAAAGTAAATCGTTATACGAGCTAAGTTGATTATTGTGTAAAAATCTAAGTGCACGTTCTTGAATCTTTTCAATTTTTTGCAAAGATTTAGCTGATGAGAAGTACCACATGAGAGGTAGCCTGCGTGCAGACTTTTTGGTTACTGGGGAGGAGGGGAAAGAAAGGAACTACAAAGTCTGCGCAACGCCGTGAATTTTCTTGTTTTCAAATTTTCAATGTGATTGCGCAAGCGAGATGCCCTTTGTTCTCTTTTGTTAGGATAGCCAATCAGTATCGAGTCCTCAAATCCCAGGACCCAATAGATTTAACGAAAGACAGTCTGTATTGTCTTTTTTACAAAGCGAGAAAAAGTTCATTGTCATCAAAGTACTCCGTAGTGGAACAAAATGGCGGATCGCGAAGGGAAGCAGCCCGGAAGCAGATAAGATTATCGTGTAAACATGTTAAAGATTGGGATGAATCGAAGTTTCAGAGTGGCCTAAATCATGTCCAACGCATTTTTAAGATCCATCGGATCCTTGATGAGCAGAAAATTGTGATGAAGAAATTTCTTCAAGGAAGCAACGTGTACTTCAGTGCACCGATTGGTTTTTTAGAAAGTCTCTCGTCTTTCAGAGTTTGCCTTTGATCCTTTGATTGCTGAATGTATGTTGGACAGACCACTTTTCACAAGCATTGTGCTGGTGATTTGCCCGTTACAAGCCATGATTGATCAAGTTAAATTCCTCCGTGATTCCATCGGCCTAAATGCAGCGTAACTTTCTTCGCTTCTTCAACACATCTACGCATCGGCGACAGATATATTTACACAACGGTGTCTCTGCAAGATTAATGAACTCCAAAGATTCGATTTCAGTCTTTGGACTAAAGGAGCCAGCACTATCTATGAGATTCCTATCACTCTTGACATTTAATTCTTTGATACAGATCGCACAAGCCACCACTTCGTTTCGAAATTTCTTTGCGATTCGAACTCAAAATTGCGCAACCTTGTGACAAAGATGATGTCATGGTCATGTGATGAAAAACAAGAAAATGCACGGCGTTGCGCAGACTTTGTAGTTCCTTTCTTTCTCCTCCTCCCCAGTTACCAAAAAGTCTGCACGCAGGCTA
>REGM01000605.1:1735-11843 GCA_004194415.1 Aurelia aurita
CTACTTCCTGCACTGCCGCCAATACTCACTTCACAGAAGGAATCTGCATGATAAGGTATCTAATGTAGTTGGCAATGACATAACTCAACTGCCTGACGACAATTTATGTGATCTACTTCTTTTTGGAAGTAATGCTTATAACGAGAAAGCAAATGAAATGATACTGAAATGTACTGTTGAATTCGTCAAGCAAACTAAACGATTTCAATGAGTTTTGGTTGTTGCCTACTACATCTGGTAGATTGAATTATATGGCCTTGGACTGATACGATGATGCATACATAGTTTGTATTTTGTACTGTATTGTGATTTTTTTTATTTTATGTATAGTTCTGTCTTTTCTTAGAGTAGTGTAAAGTTTATTTCAATTTAAAGTAATGGTATAATTGTGATGTTGGGTGTGGAGGCGACTCGATAACGTTATGGTTTTTTCCTCCACCTCAACAATAATTAAATTTGAGTTTTGTTTTTCGTGTTTTAAATGTTAGTGATATAAAAAAAAAGAAGAAAAAAAGCTCTTTTTACACATAGAGCCAAGTGGTTTTTGTGTGCTACTGCGTTGGTAACTGTCTTCGTCAAACAATTTTAAGGGCATGAATGCGCAACCCTGCAGACAACAGTAGAATGTTAGTCTAACCTGTTTGATTTTTGCGACAAACATAAGACAATGGAATGAACAGTTGCCATTCACTACTGTTCTTAAATTAGGGTGTCTAAAGTTGGTTCTTGAATTCCGGTTCTTAAATTAGGGTGTCTAAAGTTGGTTCTTGAATTCCGGTTCTTAAATTAGGGTGTCTAAAGTTTGTTGTTCTTAAATTAGGGTGTCTAAAATTGGTTTTTGAATTCTGGTTCTTAAATTAGGGTGGTTCTTGGTTCTGGTTCTTGGTTCTTGAATCTTGAATTAGGGACTCCCTTGAAGAAAAGAGATGAAAAAAAGGACTTGTGTATTGGTTGTTCTGATCTCCTTGCTCAACAATATATCACCAAAAGAAAGTCAAGGGCTCAATTATCAGTACGTGCTAAATTGAACGCTCCAATCATGGGTACATCAATTGAAAGAGTTCGACTGACATTGAAAGAAACAAGATTGCAAAATAAATCATTAACCAAAGAATTAGAGAAAATGAGAGGAGAGCTGGAGCAATACAGTTAACCTGTAGGCAATGAACTGAACGGGATCTCTTCTCAATTATAGATGGAAATGCAGATAAAATGACTCCTTTCATGAAGCTGTTCTGGCAGCAACAAAAATTAATTTCAAGCAAATCTGCAGTAGCTCGCCGATATCATCCAATGATTATTAGATGGTATTTATCAATCAGCTCAAAATCTGCATCAGCTTATGATGAGATCCGTGAAACTTTCAAAGATGGTGGTATGCTTGAGCTCCCAAGCAGGAGAACGCTAAGAAATTACCGCAATGCAGTCACCCCACAATGTGGTTTCAATCCTGATATCATAGAAGAGCTGATCTACATCTGCAGGGATTTTAAAGGGGTTCAACGCTATATAGTCCTGCTTTTAGATGAATGAAAGTCCAAGATAACCTTGTCTGGAATAAATATTCAGGAGATCTTATCGGTTTTGTTGGTCTTGGTGATCCTCAAACAAATTATGGTACTTTGCAAGAAACTGATGCCGTAGCAACACATATTCTTGCTTTTATGTTAAGGGGTATTCAAACCTCCTTAAAGTTCATACTGGCCTATTTTGCTACAACCTCCATCACTGGGTATCAGTTATTTCCAATTTTTTGGAGAGCAATCGGTTTGCTAGAGATGAAGGTCAAACTTCCAGTCATTGCAACAGTTTGTGACGGAGCATCTCCTAATAGAAATTGTTTTGGCATGCATGAGGATCTTGATGGTAAAGGACCTACCAGCCTCGAGTATTGCAATAAAATATTGGCTTTCTATCCTTGAAAACAATCTTGGGTGGTGAAATTTTTTATTTAAGTTGAACAAAACATAGCCACCTAGATACTGCATTGCAAATTTTTCTCTTTCAGTTATTTGAACGTCAGCAGATTTTTCATCCTTGCTCTGTTGATGTTTATAAAATGATAAGAGGCTATCTGCAACTTTTGTTGAAAGGAGAACTGCACACTGTGAGAGTAATCCAGGAAAATACAAAGCTGATTTGATCACTACTTGGGCATAATAGTTCCTGTAGAATTTTTCAGCATTTGACCTTTCTTTAAGGGCTTTCATCAACTTGCATGTAAGGTCATATCCAGTTTTTGAGTCTGTAGTTCCCAGGCCAAATGAATACAAGTTAAAAATCTGCTGGTCTTCAAGCAAAAGGCAGTGATCAGATGACAGACACCTTGCAGCTTCTGTCACAATTTGGCAATATTCTTCTGACGAAAATTTATGTACTGGTGGTGAAGCAGATTCCGCTTAACCTTCTTCTGGTACTTGTTGTTGGTGCTTTGCTTTTGTGTGCCTTTCCAACCCCCCTTTAGTTTTGTACTTCTTGTTACATTCCTCACACCGCAAAGTAACATCTTCGTTGACCTGAGAAAGGAAAATGAACACTAAATTTAATTGTTCATCCCAAAATCCACTTACATCCACCACCAAATGATAACAGAGCTTGTTGAATATGCAAACATTTAAGAACCCTTTTTTCAATCGGCATCACGTAATGGGCCTAAAATCAATAGTTTTCTAACTGAAAGCAAGACAGAACGTAAGAACTACTCACCTCATCTCGTACTTTCTCGAATTCAATTTGTAAATCCTCTTCACCATCGAAAGTATCATCCTCTAGCATGTCCAAGATGATATCCAAGTCCGCTCCAGAGATTTCATTTGGTGTTTGCACGGCCATTATTGTGCACCTTGAAGTGTGCTTGGAGGCTGGAAACTAGTTGCCTCAACATGCACGGACGGTCCCTTTGAACAGAACAATAGGTGACCAGACCCTCCTCCTTCTATTGCCTTCAATATGATCTTCGTTTATTTCAAGGTTCCAAAAAGGGTCCAGTACTAATAGTGTATAGCTGTTTTTTCCCTAAAAATGCTACAACAAATAATAGGGTTCCGAGGGTTCCAAAGGTTCCAATACAGTGTTTCAATATGATCTTCATATATCTCAAGGTTCCAAAAAGGTTCCAGTAATAATAACGTATAGCGGTTTTTTTCCTGAAAATGCTGCAACGAATAATAGGGTTCCGAGGGTTCCAAAGGTTCCAGTATAGTGTTTCAATATCATCTTCTTTTATCTCAAGGTTCCAAAAAGGTTCCAGTACTAATAATTTCCCTTGTCACGCACAGTAGAAGACGAGCAGAATGCATGTGGGAAGAGTGTGTGACCTCCTTCATGCCAAAATTTGATGAAAATTTCAGAGAAAAAATGTCAGATGCTGAGGAACTGTGGCAATTCCTATACAGTTGGGCTTCAGTTGATGGTTGCCATATACCAATTAATTGCCCACCTGGTGGAAAAGAAGCAAATAAAGAGTACCATAATTTCGAAAACTTTTATTCTGTCGTACTCATGCCTATGGTAGATGCAAAGTACAAATTTGTGTAGGGAAGTTGTGGGTTCCCAGGGAACTCACATGATTCTATCATTTTGCAGTCAACAACGTTTTACAAACGTTTTACAAACCAAATTGTTGAAAGGTTGCTTCAGTCTGAACATTTTCCAACCGCTTCTCAAGATTCTAACAAAATATGCACCATTTGCTTAAAAAGTGTTCATAAAAATCAAAAAGCCATTGTTTGCAGTGAATGCAAACATGAAATTCACATTAAATGTAATGATATCTCACCATCCTTGTATGAATCCCTTGAAGAAGATACTCCCAATGTGTGGAGCTGCACAGCTTGTGTAATATTTAACAACTCGCAAATTTTGCCATTCACCCTAGTAACTGATGAGATTCTGTTAGGAACAAATGCTACTGATCTACCTTCAATAGTTGATTCTCTTCCAACTCTAGAAATACTCTCCAGACTTCAAAACCTTCCTAACCTTTCTGATTATGATATATACGAGAATATCGAGCCAGATATTAACTGCAATTACTACAATGTTCAAGAGATACACTCTCTGGAAACTTCAACCAAAGACCTCTCACTCTTGTATATGAACATAAGAATCCTTTCACTTCACTTACTCTCTTAGGAAGCATTGGTATCGACTTCCAACTCATTGGTCTTTCTGAAATCAAGGATTCTGTATCTTCACCCATTTCAACAAATATTGATATTCCTGGGTACAAATTCCACCATACTTCTTCGCAGAGTGCTGCTGGTGGTGTTGGTATTTATGTAAAATCAGTCCTTAACCCTATCTGACCTGGGGGGCGGATTCCGCCCCCCCTAGAATATTTTTGTTTCTGCTATGTTCGATATATGTAGAAGGCTGCTGAGATTTAGTAAGTTTAACTTTGTATCACAGAGCAATGAAATTGTAACAATTTTGATATTCTATATTTAGCACTGTCTCCATGGTTACCAAGTTGTCATCTGACATTCTGTGAAAATTAACTTTTTATCTCTCTAATTCTTTTTTAATGGGTCCAATTAAGCTCAAATCTTTGATTTACACATATTTTGATCTATATTTTTCATTTCTGTATCAAAAATTAATTTTAATGAACCTTTAACATGCTTTCATTTTTATGACGTCATTCAACATCATAATGATTATTATGCTCTAGCAACAACAACGACAGCGCTAATTGAATTACGATTTTAAATAATCATTTTTTATATGATGAATAACATTTGTGCCAAGTTAGGTGGTCATATCTGATATAACAACTGAAATAAAGAGGGGGGTGGAATCCGCCCCCCCCCCCAGGCATTGAGTGTTTCAAAACTCTTCGTCATAATTGTACAAAAGGCTTATCTCTTGGTATCTGAGGCAGAACATTGTAAGGGGGTTACCTGATGCCTCTCTTTATTTCCAATTCAATAGTTTAGATAACGATCTGTGTTTAGTGTCTTTCCGTCGTCATAAATATCCTGGATTATTGTATAGAAGACATACCCCCGCATTTCGAGCACAATCATTCGTACGTGCCCTATCTCATTAATAATTCGTAAGCAACGGATTATACAAGTCTATTCCTCTCTCTCTCTTCCCCCCTTTGTTCTGTAACGGAATGGCGGATCCGGGAACTATCGGAAAGGGATCGGTCGGAAGGACTTCATGAAATAGACTTGGGGCAAGTCTATTATATCTCCCACTGTCCTAGAGGAGGTTTCTTCTATAATTCAGTCACTTGAGAAGAACAAATCTACTGGGCCAAATAGTATTCCTGTCAAATTGTTGAAAATTCTTGACCCACACATCTCTGTTCAACTCTCTCAGAGCATTAATGAATCATTTCAAAATGGAGTCTTTCCTGATAAATTAAAGATTGCTAAGGTTATTCCTATATTTAAAAAAGGTGATGCTACAAAGAACTCAAATTGCAGACCCATATCTTTGCTATCTGTTTTCAGCAAGATCTTTGAAAAGCTCATGCATCAACGTTTATATAACTTTTCAGAACTTCATGATCTTCTGTTTCAAATGCAATTTGGATTTTTGTAATGGACATTCCACTGACCATGCATTGATCAGTTTAAGTGAGAGAATAAAGTCTACAGTGGATTCAAACAGAGTCGGTTGTGGAATTTTCATTGACCTGCAAAAAGCCTTTGATACTGTCAACCATAACGGCTGGTGTAATCTGCAGGTTGCAAGGGGTAGGGGTGCGATTGTTCCTAATGTTGGGCAGAACAAAGAGCTCTTGTTTGAAAACAATGGGTGTAAACAATATTTGGCAAAGTTTCCTCCACTGATTTTGAGATGAAGCATTTTTATAGAATCACTTGTAACTTAACAACAATTTAGCTGATCGTTACAAAATAATTGTTCATCTAAGGTGATATATTAGCAACGGAATATTATCAGTTTGTAGGATTGTAGTAAATAGTTTGAAGGCTAACTGTAGGCTTTCAAACGTTTAAATATTTGTGTGACTCACCTGGTAAGCAAGCCCAAGGGTCTTATCTGCATAACTGTTTGGCTAATCCTTTTTCAAGGGGAAGGCTTGTTCTAGGTGCCGCTTATTGAATTTTCAGACACATTAGTACAGTGAGCAGAACATGTCATAGACACTCGGTCAAATCTTTGCAATTTAAGGACTGGAGTAATAGAAAAGGTACGTAGTGTTTAATGGCTTGACATGTTTAAAAACTTGTTGGGTGAGTTGCATGTTTTGAGTTGCGAGACAGTACGAGGTATGAACCGCCATATTGACTTTCATAGAAACAACTATTTTAACTGATTGAAATACCGACTTAGTTCTTTCCAGAGACATCATAAATGATAATTTAAGAGCAAAATTGAATCATTGACACCTTGAAAGACAGTGGAGCTCTGTTCCTCGATGTCTGAAAGGATTGATTTAATTAATGCCGTGAGGCTACCTATACATTGAAACTTTTGTTTTGTACGTACCGGGTGCACCAAAAAAACTATCCACGTTTGAAAATCGTAGTACCTAGAGTACTGGATGGATTTGAATGAATTGAATTTTGGCTGATAGCTGAAAGACTGAAGTATTTTTGTGATTTTTCTCGTGTTTTTATCAGCAGAGAAAACATAGATAAATTCAACTTTACGAAATTTCGTTTGTTGCGAAATGGCTGAAAACAGGCCTAAAACACTCGATCAAATCGTACAAAATCTCCCGCATAGAACAAGATGCAAGAGCATTTAATCTCTCTCCCGTGTTATAGGAAATGAATTCTTAAAGAAATACTAAAGATTTTCAATCCCATGGCAATACAAAAGCAGACGACATCCGATACCCGTGAAAAACTGTTATTTTGCATTGTTCGGTGTGAGAAATTTCTGTAAGATTTGATCAAGTGTTTTAGGCCCTTTTTCAGGCATCTTGCAAACACAGAATTTTCTTAAATTCAAATTTAGCTATATTATCTGTACTCATAAAAATACCAGAAAAATCTCAAAAATACTTCAGTCTTTCTGCTATCAACCAAACTTTGATTCATTCAAATCCATCCAGTACTCTAGGTAATACGATTTTTCAAACTTGGATAGTTTTTTTTGGCGCACCCGGTATTAAGTTTAAAGGGAAGACAAATTTGCATTTCAGGGAAGACAAAAACGTGGGTCCCGTGGATGAAAGAAGAAAAAGTAACAGTGAAAGAAGCGTTCGGTAATCACATCAGAAGAGGAATCATTTCGAAAAAGGAAGATTGTGAACGGATTTGTCAGCAGTACCAGTCACTGGCACAACAAGATTGGACAACAATTAAGGGACATGTTAAAAACATCATAAGCGCTAACAAACGAGCTGCTTTATTGAAAGCTTAGACAGGTTCAAGCACGTTGGGCCCAGAATCCCAAGTTTTGGAAGTATGACTGCAATATGATAATGGAAAATGGTAGAATAATGATTGATGGCTCATTAGAAGCGGATTTAATGAGAAAAATACTCAACAAACAGAAATTGAATGTTTCGCATATTTAGAGTCTGGAACGGATTTTCATTTTTGTCAACTTTTTATAACTTGAAGAAATATGATACTTGAGATTAGTCCATAAAAGCACTGAAATAAATTATATTATGTCATGTTATGTTATGGTATATTATATTATATTCTTCATCATGTGTACAGTTAACCCCCTGAACTTGTAAATCATACTCATGTTTTCAGGGCTTGGGATAGTTTCATCAAAATGTCTGCATTTTTCTTCGGCAAATTTGGCGACTCAAAGGTGTGGCCATGTGCGTGAAAATAGGCTTTGCAGCTTTGATCTTTACAAAACATACAGATGTGTTGACAATTATAAACACATGATCCGTTGCAAGTGCATTTCGATGTCTTGAAGCGGTTGAAGTCTCTGCAAATACTTGCATCTCAATTCTTTGAGAGACGTTTCAGGCAGGACGCGGTAAAATGACCTTTACCCATGCAGTACGTGCAATGAAACATATTTCCGTGTTTGTATATACAAATGGAAACGAGGCTAAAGTTAGATAAAAGAATAATTATATATATTAGGTAACACATAATTAGTCCTACAGTCCTACTACAAAACGTCCATTGGACATTTTGCGTGAAAGACTCGATTTGTGTGCGGCCCCTAAGGATTACCATAACAGTCGAGTTTTACGTAAATATGAGCCTCATCAGCGCAACCACAGTGATATTTGTCTTATGTAGTGAAGTTTTATGTAGTGAAGAATGCCAAGAGCCAGATACCATAAACATTCGCGCAAAGTCCATTCAGTGCGGTAACCGTAGAGAGATGCTTGGCTTCCCGGCTAGTAAAATTTCCCTGCTGAGGCCTTAACAATATTTAGACCCATTTTTAGGGCGAAAATTGGGGAAGCTGTTGCTTTGACAACTGCTGATATGTTCGTCTCAAGTTTCAAGAGGAAACGCGAGTAAAACGGTTGGCAAGGAAATGACGTCTATATCCATCAAGAAAATATTTCTGAGAGGCATGCACTTAAATGGAAATATCAATTGTTTTTGTGATTTGACCCATTTAGGGCGACAGTACTCTACAACAGCAACGCCTGGCCTCTTGCTCAAGAAGGCCTAATTTTGTATAATAAAGGTCACTACTACTGGCACTTGGCCTAATGCACCATTTATTTTACCTAAATTATAGGTTATCATGACCCCTAAAGTATATTCTTACCCATTGTGTCATGCTTTTTCGTGAAATTTGCCAAACAGCCGTGACAATTTGGTTTTCCCTTCGTCTTTCCCGCTCTCACTCGGCTTGGCCTAAATCAGCCTAAATGACGCCTGAAGTTTAAATAAAACACAGCTGCGGAGAAGCAGACGGATCACAGGCTTTTGGCACCAAATGCATTTTGGAAAAAGGTCCGAGAGATGGAAAGAAAACCACGTTCTCAAGGTTTTCTGGAAACGATTTCAGTTGAAAAATAACATATATTAACCTAGTTTAATAGAACAAGTCAAGTCTGCGAAATATTCCAAAAGTTGTTGATGAGTTGAACTCAGTTGAATTAGATTGAATTATCTTATCTTCTCCCCTGTCATGTCAATAGTGGGCTGAGAGACCGGGACTGAGCAGCAAAAAAGAAATAAAGAAAGAAAACAGTTCATGGTTAATTTAGGTTTATGAATTGGTATCATCATCATCAATTTATTTAACGTTGGATTACAATAATAGAATAGCTAAATTATATAGCTAATTAATTCCAACTTAATTCCCCTTCTTCTAACTGCCAAGGTCTTTGTTCAAAGTGATCAAGCTCAAATTTATATGGATGTCTATCTTCCCCCATCCTTTGCTGGTGAATAAAAATCATTGATGTTTGATGTACCTCAATTCTTGTTACCTGGTAGAAATATGTGTTTTGATATTGCCAAATTTGCTAATCGACAGTCTTGAAAATCCCTGTCCTCTTGTAGGGATCGTGCATTAGTCACGCAGATCTGCAACACATACAGGCTACCATATGCAGGACTGGAGCATCAAGTCAACTAATTAACAAACTGGTAGGTAGGATAGTAAACATAGGTAAGAAATGTTAAGCAAAGCTAACCTGGCGGCTAATTTTCCATTCTCCAGAAGCCATTCTCGTCTCCAACTGCCAGAAGAAGTGTTGGCGCTCTGATACCCAGATATGTTTGGCTAGTTGTTTTGACCGTATCCATGCGGACTACGACACCTTCTATGAAATGTTGGTACCCTTGGGTGTACAAGCCGCCATTGATATGAAGGTCTTGATAGGCTGTGCCATTCATCTTCGTTTTGTGACGTAATACAAAAGCTAGCACAAAGTTGCCTTCGATCAATGGGTGCGCTTTTCAGGCGGGAATAGAAAAGCTATAGTAATAATACAATACTCACAAAGTAGTTATAAGCGATACACAATCAATAATGCCCTCTGGAGTAATAAAGACTTGGATGGATATTGTTTTAGCTTAGTAAGTCCTTGGGATCCTGGCTCCTGCCCTGTTACCCTGGGTACCAGAGCCTATATTTGTTTATATTTTGTAGGCTTTGGTACCCAGGGTACTGCCCTGTTTGCAAAAGGGCAAAAACACCCTTTTTTATTTGTACTTTTCGACTGCTGCCTATGAAGCAT
>REGM01000605.1:19240-45825 GCA_004194415.1 Aurelia aurita
GGGGGGCACAAAGTGCCCGCGGAAAATATTATCTGCTGTAGTGTCGTCAATTCAAAAGATAAAGAGCCGAGGTTTGGTGACTTTTCCTAAAATTTAATTGGCTAATTAAAAATTGAAATTTTTTTCAAAATGGTAGACACTGATCACGTGATTAACTTCTTTTCGACACATGGTCGGGAGGTAAATAAAAGAAGTGAGTCTAGTTTTTGCCAAGATAATCAGAGATCATCAAGAATACCACCATTCGATAGCTCTCAATGAGAGCTTTCAAATGATGTATAATTTTATTCATTTTAGATGACGTCAGCAATTTTAAAATTAATGACGTCATGAAAGTTTATGACGTCATATAATTAATAACAAATGTACTAAATAAATATTTTTTGTCAAATATGGTTCTCTTGATTGTTTTAAATGATTTTAAGGCATTTTAGAGTATTTGCATCGGTAATTAGGGCTTTTAATGAAAGAATGAAAAACCGGTGTAACTAAATAATGAATAAATGAAATAAACAATGAGTTTAAATGGATATAATATTGCTGATTTTTCCTCCTTGATGATTTGTCATACATTCTAGAGCCATTATGAAAGAAATTATTAGATAAAACCTTAGATATTGCTAATTTTGTCAATAGTTAGAAAATATCGCAGTTTCCCACCATTATGTCATAGTGACGTCATGGATGTAATGAAGAATAAAAAAAGTGTCCTATTATGTAGATTTTGTTACTGGATTTTCTTATGAATATTTCGATTTTTATAGTAACGGTTATGGCTCATTAAATAATGCATGCATAATTGCAGTCTTGAATTGCGCATAAATGACTTTTTTCAGTTGCGTAATCTTGCATAGCACAGCAATATATCATTTGCGTAGTTGAAAAGGGTAGGATTACAAAACTAAAACTTGGAATGGAAGCAATTGCTGATACGAAGCAAATTTTTATCCAATGAATGACCAAAGATGGTAGTGGACGTGGTTGTAAACCCAAACCTTTCTTTATTTGAAATGCTAACGTGCAGTCGTGCCCATCCTCTGACGTCAGGATCGTAAGATCGAACAAAAATACCAAGCATGTGTAGCATGACGCAAAATGTAGTAATAAAGTTACGAATTTTCGAACCCAAAATAATGAAAGAAAGAATGTGGAACATATCTACTTTTTCAAGTATGCGGCAATTTGCCTTTTAGGTAGAATTCAACATGTGCGTACATTACACTTAAACAAAATAGAAATTAGATTCCAAATTTCATCTCCTCAAAGCACACATGACTTGTTTAAAAAGGGATGCCCCCCCCCCCTCATTTTTTACAGAAATCATAACTGTGATTTTAGGTCAAGGATAATACAGTCAAACTCGCATAAGTCGGACTTGCATGAGTCGGATTTTCATAAGTCGGACCAAATGCATGAGTCAGATATTACATTTGTAATCTCAAAAAATCTCAGCTCTGATAGAGGCAGTTACATATTTTAAAACACTATCTTCTTAGGCAACTAAAATAGGCCCACTTTTCCGACGAGAGGGAAAAATGGGTCTATTTTCAAAACTCTTATAATAGGGTATAATACTAAAAGTTAAATGATTAAAAACATTTATGGAATCATATTCCTCAACTATTTCATGCTCGATGAAGCAAATCTTCGCCTTTTATCACAAGCAATCTCGTTCCAGCGACGAAAATAAAGCTGCTGTCCTTATGCGTTGATCCACCATCGTTTTGACTATGTATGTATATGTATGTATAATTTAACCATCAAATTAATTACAATATAAATTTAAGAAAAGAAAGTGATATAATTACAGGAATGCAAAATTTACAGTCACAAGCTAAAAAGGTATATTGTCTAACAAAAACACCCCAGGTTAAAAATGGCAGGGATAGCATTAAAAAGGTCAATACGACCTTGTTTCCATAATGGTCCCTAATGGACTTGGAGGGCTGTTGTCGAATTTGATATTAATGATTAAATTATAACCTGTGCAGTTTGTTTGCACCCATTTACTGGTTACAAGACANATCGTTTTCACTATGTATGTATATGTATGTATAATTTAACCATCAAATTAATTACAATATAAATTTAAGAAAAGAAAGTGATATAATTACAGGAATGCAAAATTTACAGTCACAAGCTAAAAAGGTATATTGTCTAAACAAAAAACACCCCAGGTTAAAAATGGCAGGGATAGCATTAAAAAGGTCAATACGACCTTGTTTCCATAATGGTCCCTAATGGACTTGGAGGGCTGTTGTCGAATTTGATATTAATGATTAAATTATAACCTGTGCAGTTTGTTTGCACCCATTTACTGGTTACAAGACAGGGATGGGTAGGCACTTTATTTGCTGGTTATAGTTTTGAGCAATTCAAGGCTTCCTTGAATTTGAAGCGTTCTTGTACTTGTAAGAGACCAAACTTTCACCTCATGCTCATTTAATGGGCCAGAAAAGCAAAATAAACGTGGCAGAGGGGTGTGTTTCTAGGCTTTGAAATTCTTCCACAGTAGGCCGTTCAGTAAAATTATTTTATGAAACGAATGCAGATATTTGATTTGATTTTCAACTTCTTTAGGGAGGGTAGCCCTTCAGCTTAAAAGTTGATTTTTGAGGGCCCTCCATTAAAATTACAATAATACTTTTAAATAACATTTAAAACTTTTAAATAACAGCAGTATCGAAAATGGGGCTCTACAATGCTGGTATGGAGGCTTCTCAAGGTTGTTAAAGGTAAAAAAACTCTTAAATCTAGGACTCTAAATCTTACATCTAGATACATCTACGACAAATGTTTTATATAAAAAGGCTGCTTATTGTGTAGACATAACAAGAAAAATAGCCAACCTTTCTTCAATTAGACGAGTAAGGTTTTTTCAGCAAAATGCTTAATAGACCAAGTTTACCCCGTAAGACCCACTTTTTGTTGACCGGTCGATGACAGACGGTCTCCATATTCTGATACATCTCAAGTCTTTAAATTCTCCAGACAATAAATTTTGTTTTGCTTCTATTCGATTCTTTCTGATAAGATGAGCTAACATTGAAAAATAGATTATAAATAGAGTCCTTAAAATAGAAGAGAGAGAAGAGAGAAAGAAAACAGCCTAAAAACGTGAATATGAAGGATAAGTAAATCATGGAATAAGGGGTCATCGACAAAAGATTTTCATCCCCGTTAATGGATTTTGTCCGTTAGGGAGGGAGGGGGTCTCACCTGAATCCGTTAAAATCGTCATTTTGGGGACGAAAATCTTGATAAGTCATGATATGCAAAAGAGCTCGTGAATTTAAGCTACTTTCATTGTATTTTCCTAAAACTTCAACGATTTAAGGCAATTTACATGGCTTATACTAACCTTTTTCTCGAAGACAAATTGTTTAGTTGGGCCGACAGCAAGAAGATAAAATGAAAATAACGTAGGTTTTTGCAGGCCTAGGCAACTTTTACCGGAGACAAAAAAAGTTTGTCCGTTTAGAAGGGGGGGAGGGGGTTTAGATTTTAACGGACAAAATCCATTAACGGGGACGAAAATCTTTTGTCGATGACCCCTAACATGAATTGCCCTGAAGGAGTTCTTGGCATTAACATGGTCAAAGAGAAGCAATACAAGAAACACTAAAAAGTAGGTAGTGGTGGGGGGAATAGAAAATGCAAAGGAAATCACAAAGAGTGCACGGAAAATAAGAGCAGTGAAGCAAATCAGGAGTGAAGAACAGAGGGGTAAACAAAGAGAAACATTACGAAAGTGGAGTCAAGTCCAGAAGCCTTAAAAGTCTCAGGTGGGCAAGACCTCCCTTGTGGCTGTGCTGTGGCTGTGCCCTTGTAAGATTCACTCCACCCAATATGCTGAAGCAAATATTTTTTACTTGAAAATGTTCTCTTGCATCTTTCACAACTGACCCCTTCTTGAGCAGTATCTGGAAGCTTGACCTCAAACTGTGATCCACTTGTTGTCTTCACATATTTCTTTATTCCGAAGTGTGCCAAAGTTGGTTGCACACGTTTCATGTTTGATCGAAGGGCCTAGCCAGTAGCCAGGAAGGTCAGGTACCTTAATCTCGTTTTCATGTTGATTGAACAACAACAACAACAACAGTTTTTGATCAGGCCTAACAAAGTGATCACAGAAACAACTGAAGTTAACTCAGTGCATCAGGGATACAAAAACAAGGCATTCAAGCAAAACATTCGCAATGGAGTATCACTTTTATGCAGAAATAAATCTTTGTGGTTATCACGCTTATATAAACATACCATTAACACTTGGGCAAGAGTTGCTCTGTGACATAGAGCCACAAAACGAACATGATCGATTGGCAATCATGATCCAAACAAAAAGTGAGGAATTAGTTGGCCATATACCATTGGAGATTTCAGAAACTGTTTACAAATTTCTTTCTGATGGCGGTTAAGCAGTTGCTGTAGTGATTGGAAAAAGATACAACAGAGGCATAAACATGGGTGTAGAAGTCCCATTGGACATCAAATTTGTGGGAACCCATCCATATGTAAAGAAACTGAGGAAAAGCTTGAAAGATATTCTTCAAGATGCAAACATAACAAAAATAAGGAAATAGAATGGAAAATGCTAAATACTTTTAGAGCGCAATTACACTTTTAAATTATTACACTACACTTGGAAATAATATTTTGCTGGTGCGCATTTTGCTATCCTACTCAGTTGAATTAGATTGAATTATCTTATCTTCTCCCCTGTCATGTCAATAGTGGGCTGAGAGACCGGGACTGAGCAGCAAAAAAGAAATAAAGTGTAATGTAATAAAATGTTGAAATTTACCTCATACAGTATCTTTCCTTTCATAGCAAACACCACTTTCATTTAAGCTTAAACAAAGAAAACAGTTCATGGTTAATTTAGGTTTATGAATTGGTAGAAATATGTGTTTTGATATGGCCAAATTTGCTAATCGACAGTCTTGAAAATCCCCGTCCTCTTGTACGGATCGTGCATTAGTCACGCAGATCCGCAACACATACAGGCTACCATATGCAGGACTGGAGCATCAAGTCAACTAATTAACAAACTGGTAGGTAGGATAGTAAACATAGGTAAGAAATATTAAGCAAAGCTAACCTGACGGCTAATTTTCCATTCTCCAGAAGCCATTCTCGTCTCCAACTGCCAGAAGAAGTGTTGGCGCTCTGATAGCCAGATATGTTTGGCCAGTTGTTTTGATCGTATCCATGCGAACTACGACACCTTCTATGAAATGTTGGTACCCTTGGGTGTACAAGCCGCTATTGATATGAAGGTCTTGATAGGCTGTGCCATTCATCTTCGTTTTGTGATGTAATACAAAAGCTAGCACAAAGTTGCCTTCGATCAATGGGTGCGCTTTTCAGGCGGGAATAGAAAAGCTATAGTAATAATACAATACTCACAAAGTAGTTATAAGCGATACACAATCAATAATGCCCTCTGGAGTAATAAAGACNATTATGATACAGTGCAAGTCTCATTATCATAGCTGTTATAGTTGCCGAGATAATTAGGGGGGGGCGAAAAACGCCCCCCCCCCCGGTAGAAAATCGATAAAAATTTACCCGGTTAGAATAGGGTTAACTAAGAATTATCATTACTTCCAGTGCTTGTTTCTTGACTGGGAGGGTTTCAAATTGTAGCTTCGACCCTGCATTATTGATAAAAGGAAAAAACTGAAAATGATACTTTTGGTCATATTAACCAGGGCAGTAACCTTAAAGTGTATAAAGAATTATATTGATATAAAAACACAACTGTTTATATGAAACACGTCGTTTCGATGACGTATTTCGTATAAACATTTGTGTCTTTATATCTTATTTTCTGTTTATGCTTGAGGATGGCTTAGTTTACATATGATTCTACATTCATTCTACTGTACATTTACATTCATTCTACCAGTAATGTTCAATACACAGGCATGCACGGTACTGTATATACCTTGACTTGATTTGACTTGACGGTACCTATGCATAAGAAACTTTGACCCTGATTATGAAAAAGTCCCTGTTAATAAGAAACTATCTGAGGTCTCAGTTTAAGAAAGTGGTTTCTTATATGCGGGTACCTACTGTACCACAATGCTGCATAAATTTTACTTCAAAAGTTTACTTCAAAAATGCATCAAAAAATGATTGGGAGTGCAGTGAGAAACTCTTTTATGAATTCAGTGACGTTGCACTCTCCTTAGATGACTAAATTGTTCTAATTTGAATAGAAGGTCTTCTTCCCACTTTCATACCATACTGGGTGTTTCCAACCTCACTAACAGTAGTTACGCACTATGACGAAATAACCTTCAACGTCATTGGCCTTTTATTATAACTAAATGACATTATCCTTGCATTAGGTAATACTCTATTGCTCTAATTTGAATTGAAACACTTCCATTAATTTAATTACCTCCTTCAGACAGTTTTTCAGTCAATGCCTTCCTATTGTCTTCCATTGAGTAATCACCCGGCTTACTATGATATCTTTCTTATAAATATGGATGAACACTGAATGGGAACTTCAAATTATACCGTTGTATCAAGAAAATGCTCGCTATATTGAACAGTAATAGGAAGAAATGGCAGCGCTATACTCGATGGACCTTTTTGAAGACTATGTTTCACCAACAAAGAGCGACGATGATCCGAAGGAAGAAGGAAATGGAAATGTCCAAAGTACCACGAAAGAATTAGCGAACTGGTAGGTATTGAGAAATAGATAATGGACCAATGACTATGTCTACAGTTTTTAATCAAAAGCGAGAATGAAAAAATATACTCAAACTTTGTTTGACATAAATCTGTTGTAAATATCTTATTTTCATGACTGGATTATTTCCAAAAATGCATTCTCAGCTGATCTGAATTATGTGTTCGCAAGCGTTTCTTATATCCCCCTAGATCAAAGCCCTGAAATGTGGTCGCCTCTCGCAAAAGGGAGTCATTCCTAACTTTACCCCAGGGCTTTACTGTACAACGGCACTGTGTATGGTAATTGAATTCATTGGAATATGCCCTTTTATATTTTCCAGGTTGAAAGAGAAGTTCGAATATGATGACACCAAAAAGGGACGAAGATGGACAGAAAAAGTTGCAGTTAGTGAATTGCTATCACTGGCTACAGAACATTTCAGTACCATGCGCGTTTCCACTAAGCATCTAGGAATGGCAATGAAGCAAGCGTTTACAGAAGTAAAACGGCAACACACAGCAACTGAGCCGTACAGCTATTACGGACTAAAGCGAAAGGAAACAGCTGAAACTGTGACAACTGAAACAGCAGCAGCAGTAATTGTCAAACATGTAGCATGTCAAGCTGATGCAGCTCAGTCGCCTAGTAAAATTATGAAGTCCGTGGAATGTCAAGCTGCAGAAAAATCTGTGTATAACATCCCGGATTCTGTATTCAGCGACATACCAAAGGACAGATACATTGACAGAAAGATGCTTGTTCCGACCGAAGGAGGAGAGGCATTCTTGGGAGAAGGAACTTTTGCAAGGGTCTCCATGATGATGTACCGCAAGCTGCCTGTTGCTGTAAAGGGGTACAAAGAACACGCCAGAAATTCACTCAACTCAATGAGGAACCGAGCAGTAAAGGAGGCAAGAACTCTCATCAACATCATTCCACACTACAGCCAAGGAAATGACAAGCCACACTAAAACTTAAGATCCGGAAACAGGGAACATTACGTCAACACATGGGCCGTACTATCAACATATTGATAGGATTTTGAAGACGCGTTGTTGTGTCTTTTACAGTTACTACCTCTTTTCAACCGTTAGGAGCTTTTTAACCGAGACCCTGTTCACCACGTACACTGCAATGGATTCCTCCACAATGACTTGAAAACTGACAATGTTGCAATAGTAAAATATCAAATTGTCAAAGATAATGGTGACAAAGTGAGGGAATGGAATCCTGTGATTTTAGACTTTGGTGAAGCTATAAGAACGGCAGTTGCCTTAAAAAGGAAATATCAATTCTTTCATGCGCATGTGGACCCAGACATTTTGAGCGGGCAAGATGTACATTCCGTTAACAGTGATATCTTCTTTTTAGGCATCATAATGAAGAGGGTTGCTGAATCCATGTCTTCAGGCAACAGCAAGGACAAACTTATGGAACAAAAGACAATCGTCTGAATGCTCAAATGATAGCTCATTCCATAAAGACAATTACATGACAATTTTTCTGATAGCTGCAATAATTTGTTGTTGTTATTGTGATGTATTTAGCTTTTAGGTAAAGGGAAATTAAAATTTGGGCAAATTCTATTGCATTTATAACAAACTACTTGCTATGCGCTTGGATAAATAATTTAAGCGCTTTGATAGAATCTTGATGCGCTTGGATAGAACTCTGGCCACTCTGACGGCTGCTCGTGCTGTTTAATTTGAAATATATACTATAAATATCTGTGAGTGGTCCCAATGAATAGCTTTATCAACAATAGAATGTAATTATTTGACATATTATCGCTGAAATGCCTACCTTCTTATGCGCTTAGATAAACTGTCATGCGCTTGGATAGAAATATTGCCAGCATAGTAACCAACAATAGGACTTATATCTATTCTACAAAAAAAGGTGTGGAGCGAGCGGTATTTCTAAACATTTTGTAGGAATCTGACGAATTTTTGACTAAGAATAACATTGCTGGAGCTGTAACACCAATTAATTGAAAAATTTCATATTTCTGCCTATTTTTCCATAAAAAGCAAAGCGTAACATTTTGGCAAAAATAAAAAATTAATGAAATTGGCCTATGTTTCCATGAGAAGCAAAGCCTATAGCCTAACACTTTGAAAAAAAATTAAAAAAAATAAAACTTAGGCTATTTTTCGATAAAAAGCGAAGTCTACAGTATATCCTAAAATTTTCGCAAAAATAAAATAAAATTAAAATTCACTTATTTTTCGATAAACAGCAAAGCCTATAGCCTTGAATTTTGGCAAAAATAGAAAAATTAAAATGGACCTATTGTTCCAAACAAAAGCAAGGCCTATAGCCTAAAATTTTGGTAAAAATAAATGAAAATGCACCGATTTTTCGATAAAAAGCAAAGCCTATAGCCTTACACTTTGGCAAAAATTAAAAAAAATTAAAACTTGGCCTATTTAAAAAAAGAAACAAGCCTATAGCCTAACATTTTGGCAAAAATTAAAATAAATGAAAATTCACCGATTTTTCGATAAAAAGCAAAGCCTATAGCCTTACACTTTGGCAAAAATAGAAAAAATAAAAATTAGCCTATTTTTCCAAAAAAAGCAAAGCATATATAGCCTAACACTTAGGCAAAAATAAAAAATAGCAAATTGGCCTATTTTTCCAGAAGAATCAAAGCCTATAGCCTTACACTTTGGCAAAAAAAAATCTATTAGGAATTGGCCTATTCTTCAAAAAGCCTAACCCTAACCCTAGCACTAAAAATAGAAAGTGCCTCAGGAAATGAAATTGAGGCTGCCTCGCTCTGAGGTATTATGGATTTTGGCGCGAAACGGAACATTTACTGGATATGTGTGACGGCGGCGGCGCCAGTGCTCAAGTGCCTAAGTAGATTTGGCGCTCTTTTTAATTCAGTCCTGGACATGTCATGGAGAGAGGAGAGTTCTTCAAGGCGGTGAGTTTCTAAGCCTGTGTTTATTGTTGTTTGCGAAAGACTTGTGTACTTTTCTAGGCCATCACATCAGTCTCTGCATAGGCTATGCAGTCAATGTTTTATTTTAGGCCAAGAAGTTGTGCGTTCGGCGGTCTTCGTACCGATCAAAAGGAGCGTTCGGTGAGTGATTACATGTATGTTTCGGCCTAATCACAGTGATCATTTTTCTAGATAAATTCCCTCGTAGGGGGGGTACCCCAAATATTATTGCATATTCATACTCCTTACAGTATATGCTTTCATTTGTTATATCGTCTATGTATACAATGCATGTTCCGAGGAATGGCCTATTCTTCAAAAAGCCTAACCCTAACCCTAGCACTAAAAATAGAAAGTGCCTCAGGAAATGAAATTGAGGCTGCCTCGCTCTGAGGTATTATGGATTTTGGCGCGAAACGGAACATTTACTGGATATGTGTGACGGCGGCGGCGCCAGTGCTCAAGTGCCTAAGTAGATTTGGCGCTCTTTTTAATTCAGTCCTGGACATGTCATGGAGAGAGGAGAGTTCTTCAAGGCGGTGAGTTTCTAAGCTTGTGTTTATTGTTGTTTGCGAAAGACTTGTGTACTTTTTAGGCCATCACATCAGTCTCTGCATAGGCTATGCAGTCAATGTTTTATTTTAGGCCAAGAAGTTGTGCGTTCGGTGCGTTCGGCGGTCTTCGTACCGATCAAAATTAAACTTCGGTGAGTGATTAAATGTATGTTTGGGCCGAATGATGGTGATCATTTTTCTAGATAAATTCCCTCGTAGGGGGGGGGGGGTACCCCAAATATTATTGCATATTCATACTCCTCACAGTATATGCTTTCATTTGGTATATAGCATATGTAAAAAAAGCATGTTCCGAATTCGTAAGTTCCGCCGCCAAGATGACGGTAAGAAGCAGTTTGTAATGACTTTAAAATTAAAACTGAGAACTTATGGTATAGTATAGGCCTATATAAAAACTTTATACAGGGTGAGTCAGAAAAAACAATTCCCGTTTGAAGGGCCACTGCTCCCTGGATATCAAAACGATAATATTGACAAATACATTATGTAATGGTTGACATGTTCAAATATGATTTAAAATTTACCTGACTGAAATCGGCCTCTCCGTTTTGAAAGTGTGAGCGATTTTCTGGAGAAAGCCTCTTTTAGAAACCTTCAAAACAGGCCTAAAATCACCCGCAAATTTTCCAAATATTTCTTCCTTACAGCAATGACTTGCACACTTGCACATGCTTTAGCACGTGTTATCCTCTTGGGAGGATAAAATCTCCGAGAATATTGTTGTTATGTTTCCAGGGATGGCATTTTCATCCTCCCAAAGGGATAAAACATGCTAAGGCATGTACAAGTCATTGCTATTTAGGCAGAAATATGACGAAAATTTGGTCGTGATTTCATGCCTTTTTTGAAGGTTTCTTAGAGGGGCTTTCTTGACAAAATCCCTCCTAATTTCAGAAGGGAGTGGCCGATTTCAGTCTGGTAAAATTTAGAATTTATTTGAATATGTCCACTATTAGACAATATATTTACCAATATTATTGCCTCGATATCCAGGGAGCAGAGGCCTTTCAAATGGGAATTCTTTTTTCTGACTCACCCGGTATCATTATCAAATCCTCATTTTCCATGTATCTTTTTGTAGGAACTTCAATCCAGTCATTCATTCTATCTGGACTATGAGGAAATTCTGCGCCAGCAAGGAAAATATCATATTGGAACATGTAATTCAGATAGGCTTCAACCCAATATGACAATGACTGATGTTGACTTGGGTCTTGTAGTTTAATATCAACTGACAAGAAAGTGGCCCTAGCAAATGAGAATGCTGATTTCATTAGCACATCTAATGAACTGTCATGAACGAAAATGAACGATTTCAGTCTGGTAAAATTTAGAATTTATTTGAATATGTCCACTATTAGACAATATATTTACCAATATTATTGCCTCGATATCCAGGGAGCAGTAGCCTTTCAAGCGGGGAGTGTCTTTTCTGACTCACCCAGTAGGCCTAATGGGTAATTGTCCAGTTGTAGTCTAGGCCTTTTTGGCTCAGAAAAGAGAGTACTTCATTTCCAGGGGTTTATCCTTGCACACTTCTTAATTAACCTGTAATAATTGATAGAAAAAGCAAACATTAAAACATGCTTAACTGTCTAAAAATTGAGGGTTGTATTACTCCAACAAAATGTCTCCTTTACAGAAGCATTGGTTATCGTGTTTCACCACCAATTTACAAAATTCTTGATGCATGCGTCTTTAATCATACATAAGTGCTTCCCCCTTCCTCCTATTTGATTTCATTTTATTTTCAGTGTTGCACACCACCTTTGCAGCAAATTTTTGACTACCTTCATGGTGTGTTGATCCAAATAACAAGGGAGCTTGACAGACCAATTCTTAGCAAAGATGACATTGACAATGTCCACTTTCAAACAGAGAGCAGATAGACCAGGCGGAGAAAGGGGGTATCGTCCCCCGAAGGCGAAATTTATGAGATAGGGTGGGTTTGGTCAATCTTGGGGCGCTGATTTCGAAAATCGATGTTATACGGGCAAATTCTGGGGCTTTCTGCCTCGTTTTGATGTTTAAAGTCTCGTTTTTGGCCAAAAGGGCGATTCTGCTCTTAAATCGTGTTAAAACATACTAAATGCTATTTGAATGGATTAAAACGATAACAAATAGTGTCTAGGGATACACAAATGTTTTTACTGAATTTTTGTAGCAATAATTGTCCTTTTCCAGCCTCGATTTTGTTCTCAGAAGAGCGTTTGGAAGGAAATTTTTAATGTTTTGTACACATAGCAATGAAAACATTTTCAGTCTGAACAGAAACGAATCTTAGCACCGGATAGTGATATTTCAACTCTATAGGAGAAAGTGGGAAAAAGAGGGAGTCGAAAGCAAGCGATCACGCAAAGAGCAGAAAACGCAGAGATTAGTGAAAGCAACAGTTTGTGTAAAATTTATCGCTCTATGCGGGTGCAAAAGATTTTGAGTTTTTGCGAAAGTATATTTTCGTGGCTAGGTAAAAACGAGGGTGTGGTTTTCTCCACAGCTAGCCCCTCCCTCCGCCATTATTATTAGATGACGCAATAAAAAATGAAGCTCTCTGATTGGCTAATGGAATAGAATTACGTCATATGTAAACAAACCAAAGCAGCTATTGTTACAAAATTTGCCTCTGTTAATCCAATACGCATTCAAAACCTTTTCCAGGAAAGGCGTTTCTCCAGGAGACTAAAGGGCGTGGCCCAAACTTTTTTCCGGGGGCAAGCACACGGACCCCTCTTATTTGCTCGATTCGCTCTCGATTAATAGCAAACTATTCCTACTCCCAGCCGCCCCTGGGAGAAGCTTTAAAAAGGAAAGAATCCCAGAAGATGATTTTTGAAAGAGACACCGCGAAAAGGCATGCTCTATGGTCTGGAGGGTCCAATCGTCCAATGTGCGGTAGATAGAACATGCCATTTTGATGCATGTGAAGGTTAATTAATAAAATCATGCAAGGTCTAAGCGGCACGTGTCAGTCTTTTGTTAAATGTGTTCTATTCTTAACATGTCTCACATACTGCTATGGGGATGATTGGGCGAATAAGACAATCAAAAAGAATAAAATTAGGCAAGCTTCAGTTATTTCACTGCAAATCGAAATTCATGAAGATGTTAAAGTGAATGAACGGAGCTAAGTGGAGTGATCTATAAATAGGACAAAGAAAACGCCTAAGCATGCTTATAGCTAAACAATATCCACGCACGTGCCGAAATCATCAAATACAACAGGCTAATTTTAGACTTGCATATGCAGCTCTTCAGTTAGCTATTTATCTCCGCCAACTAACTTTAACGATCTGACTCCCTTTATTCTCGACAGAAAGCATGACCCAAGAGCATAAAGATTTGGTGATTAGTTAAAGGTCATATCTTTTGTTGCTGATTTCTTCCTAACAACCAGCCAATCACATCCACGACAGTGTGCCTTTTAGCTCAGATTCCAAAAAGCTAAATTGTTAATTCCAAGTTCGTAGCAACGAAAACAGCAACGAAACTGAAAAACATTATTCCACAAAAACAACTAGATAATGTATATCGGGCCCTTACAGAAAGTAATTTACGCTATGCAAATGTTATTTGAGGAAGAATTCCTAGTTCAAAAATAAAGATCCTACAAAATCTACAGGACCGAGCCCGAACCATAATTTAGAGGGCTAAAATTAAGACAGTTGGTCGTATAATAGGCTTAACGTAGAACAACTAATTAAATTCGATCGATCAGCCATGACCTACAAGATTATGAAGAGGATGTGCCCGGAGAGCCTTCATGATGAATTCCACGAGACATCCTTGCATTCAAGCTACAGTACAAGAAACTGCAGGGACCTCCAAATTCCAAGATATAACCTTGGATATGTGAAAAGGCTTTCATTATTCAGCTCTTCTCTTACTGCATAGAATAGCACCCCTATCACTATTAGGGAGCTGCCAACCCTCCCACAGTTCAAAATGAATTTAAAAACCCATCTCAAGAGCTGAATTAAAAATAAAACACGACTCCCTGGAAGAGCAGCAAATAGGCCCTAACAGTTCTGAAGTAATTTTTCCGTTTGTATATATATATATATATATCATATCGTATTATAGATTGTAAATTTAACTTGCATTATTATAAGCTGAAGGGATTTTGTGTTATAAATAATTTAATATGAAAATATGAATTAGGGTCCTCTTTAGTTAAATCACCCCAAAGAACATGTGAGCACTGCTGCGGAGGGTGTTCAATACTGCGGTGGAATATCATCAATACTGCAGGGGAAAATCATCATTACTGCAGGGGAATATCATTAGTACTGCGGGGGAATATTATCAGTACTGTGGGGGGATAAAATCAACACTGTTAGGTTTAATCCGCAGTACTGATGATATCCCCCAATAGTACTGATGAAACCCCCTTCCCCCGATACTGATGATACCTCCCGCAGTACTGAACACTAGTACTTAACACCCTCCGCAGTACTGCACAGACGTTACCTGGGGTAAAAATGCCAAAAGTAGCCAATTTTACCGATACACCCGGTAGTAAGTCAAACTAAATTGAAAAAGCGTGCTCACAACTGTGAATTTTAAAGATTCCCCATTGTAAGATAAGATTCTTACAAGTTTCCGCATTGTAAGAAAAATTCCTCAAAAACAACTTAGCATCCAAAGATAGAAACACTGAGAAGCTAAGCTTATCAAAGCAGTGTCCTGGTCCTTCCTCTCGATGTGACCACACCTTGTGATTCCTTTTAGCCTGGAATTACAGAGAGTTGGTGATTCTCTTCAAACTTAGTGGCAGGTTTGGCAGCAATAGGGCAGGGACTCGAACCACAAACCTTCCGATTGGTAGTCAAATGCACTACCTACCACTGAGCAATCCACAATCAGTTGCAAAAGTCTTGAGCCATTGTGGAAAAATATGGATTTTTG
Organism: Aurelia aurita; assembly: GCA_004194415.1. NCBI lineage: Eukaryota > Metazoa > Cnidaria > Scyphozoa > Semaeostomeae > Ulmaridae > Aurelia > Aurelia aurita. The sequence continues at coordinate 34,365 of REGM01000605.1, forward strand.
CCCCCCCCCCCCCCCCCCCCCCCTTTTCCAATTTTTGTTTCGGAGGAAACGTAAACATAATTAATACACATAAACATAATTAATAGTAAAGTGGCAAAAACGAAACGATAACGATATCTAGATTTAGATTTTTTGTAAATCTGATTAATGTAGGTCTATCCCTTACTGTGGACCTACAATTAGTTGCAAAAGTGTTGAGCCATTGTGGGAAAATATGGATTTGTGCCCCCCCCTTCCCCCCCATTGCAATGTTGTTTCGGAGGAAACGTGATTTTTCTAATGAAAGGTCATAAAATACAACTTTTTAGACAAGTCCCAACATTGCAAAGGGGGAGGGGGGAAGCAAGGCAAGAAAAATTGCTTTTTTTATAATGGCTCAACACTTTTGCAACTGATTGCAGCTTATCTATAAGGTAAAAGGCCAACCACGCTTCAGGAGCCTTCAAAAAGCTTCTAACTTGAAATACCAATTTCTCACCTATACATATACTATATACAAAACAAAAATAATGAGATGAATGCCCAGTGTTGCAGCTTTAAGTTAGCCATTTTCTCTAAAGTTCCCGAAGTATTTGTCAATGATTGCCTGCAAGTTTTTAAGATAAAATTTTTACTTACTGCCTCAGGATTTGTCTCCCTTGTCTGTAATCAAAGTTATTAGTTTTACTGAGGTTTTCATTTGAACCGTTCACTTCCTTTTCCTCCTCCACAACATCGTCAGTTATGTCAGGAAACTTCATATCTGTTCCATATCGCAGCTTATGATACTTCTGTCTGCAAAGACATATAATTACAAATTTTACAAAGCATCCAGATTCTCAACCCTATTTCATATTGAGGGGGTGCTTTTCGCCCCCCCCCCCCCAACCAACTTTGCTATATTGTGCCTTAACAACACAAGTTATAACAACCAAACCTTAGTGACTTTTAGTCAAATTTAGTTGCCAAATATAATTTCAATACTTCAGCAGTCTAAATTTGATCATGTGACCATAATAATAGCCCCATATTTGAAAAGTGTCAACAAAAAAGAGCTTAAAACATCCATCATACAGCATATAACCGACATATAATATTTTCATATTTGCTGACATCAGAAAAATTAAAAATCTATGAAGTCATTTACATTTGTGACGCCATTTTTCGAATGAATAAGTGTATGAATTGAACATTTTGTAGCAAATTGGCTTTATATTGCTTGTTTCGTGCATTTTGAGTTGATATAGATCGGAAAAAAGAAGAACACTATGAAGAAACTACAGTGACAATCGGTCAGGAGAACAAAGAGATAATTTGCTAATTGTTCTAACAACACATAATAAAAATTGCTTCAAACTACTTATTCTGATTTTTCATTGTGTTTTCTAATATATACAATTTTTATCAAAATCAGTCGAATAATACTTTCCTTTATTTTGTTCACCTAGCAACATATCACCACGTGACTAATTAATTACTGTTGTTATCTTTGAAAACCTAGTGGTTCAAAGAACAATACACGATTACGCTAAAGATGGCGGCGAGGAACTTTTTACCAAGATGCATTTCGTTCTTTAATCGAATTCTTATAGAATCGTTAAGGATTCGTAATTGGAATGCAAAGTATCTTGGTAAAAAGTTCCCTGTCGCCTTAGCGTAATCATCCTTTTCTCCATCACCCAATACACAGCTTCTTTTAAGAAACAAAAAAGTGAATTTCAACGGAGATTTTACTTTAAATTACATTTTCAGCACAGACTACAATTCTTTTAAATCATGACAAACCCTGGATTATCGACTAGGCTACAGTAAGGAGAGGAAATTGCAAAATGATATCCCGGTTGCAAAAAATTCTAGAAAAAAAATACTCCATGTAACAGTACGAGCTTAACAGAGAGCTTCAACGCATAACTAAGCTACCTACTGGTGAAATTCATTAGTTCCTTGTGATTTCATAATTTACAGAAAATTTATATGTAATCACTGAATGCAATCTGCCATCCGCAGGAGAAGTGTCCTTTTCAAAAACTCAGGCATAAATATCTTGATTGCGAAAAATTCTAAAACAAAAACTATAGACACCATGTAGCAGTATGAGATTTTCAGGGAGCTTCAAATCATAACTAATCTAGCCACTGGCAAAATTCGTTAGTTCCTACTGGACGCAATCTACCATCCGCAGGAGAAGTGCCCTTTCAAAACAACTCCTGAATAAATATCTTAACCACAGCACAGCACTATAATGTTCTCCTCGTGTTTCAGGTCGACTGCGTCTCAGTGGATACGGTTCTACTACCGGGTGAGTCAGAAAAAACGTGGGGCGTTAAGACCAGGCGGAGAAAGGGGGTATCGTCCCCCGAAGGCGAAATTTATGAGATAGGGTGGGTTTGGTCAATCTTGGGGCGCTGATTTCGAAAATCGATGTTATACGGGCAAATTCGGGGGCTTTCTGCCTCGTTTTGATGTTTAAAGTCTCGTTTTCGGCCAAAAGGGCGATTCTGCTCTTAAATCGTGTTAAAACATACTAAATGCTATTTGAATGGATTAAAACGATAACAAATAGTGTCTAGGGATACACAAATGTTCTTACTGAATTTTTGTAGCAATAATTGTCCTTTTCCAGCCTCGATTTCGTTCTCAGAAGAGCGTTTGGAAGGAAATTTATAATGTTTTGTACACATAGCAATGAAAACATTTTCAGTCTGAACAGAAACGAATCTTAGCACCGGATAGTGATATTTCAACACTATTTCAATAGCCTCGTTTTGATGTTTAAAGTCTCGTTTTTGGCCAAAAGGGCGATTCTGCTCTTAAATCGTGTTAAAACATACTAATTGCTATTTGAATGGATTAAAACGATAACAAATAGTGTCTAGGGATACACAAATATTTTTACTGAATTTTTGTAGCAATAATTGTCCTTTTCCAGCCTCGATTTCGTTCTCAGAAGAGCGTTTGGAAGGAAATTTATAATGTTTTGTACACATAGCAATGAAAACATTTTCATTCTGAACAGAAACGAATCTTAGCACCGGATAGTGATATTTCAACTCTATTTCAATCGTTATTTGTGGAGTATAGGCCTCGGCCTCGTTCTGATTTACCTATGGCAAAACAAAGAAAACATTAAAATCTTTTAATGAGACATGAAAATGAACATTGTTTCTGTGTTGCTTTGTGAAACATTATCGCACGTTTCATGTATCAATATTTTTTAAATACTTTTCACTGTTGGGGTTATTATGGCTACTTGATGCACAGGTGCACCAGATCAGCAGGTCTTTCTGTTACTACTAGTTGAAGATGTAGATACGAAATGGCGAGGCAAAACTGTATCGTTCACTACGATACGATCAAAACATCTGAAAATCTAACTTGTATGAGTGAAAGCTCCTACGAAACACTTCTTGAGTGCAAGTCGATAAGAGAGTACCTTGGAGGAGAGAATCTTCATAGTGAACAGTGTACCGGGATTCCTGAAAACGTTGATAACAAGGAATACTATTACCATAGAGAATGCTATCAAAAATTTACGTACGCCCGGGCTTTGAAGAAAAGGAAGCTAGAGAAAGATGAAGTACAAGACCCCAGCACCAAAGTTAATCGAACAACAACAAGACAGCAACCTAGCTCAGAACAGTCACGCCCAAGAGGCCTTTTCCCTGATACATGTATGATTTGTAAAAAGAAAGTAATAAAAGTGAACCACAAGAAGCAGCAATTGACTAAGATTGTGACAGAAACTGCTGAGAAAACACTAAAAGATGCTGCTGCTGCGAGAAATGATACAGAGATGAATGTTGCTGTCGCAAACACCGATTTGATAGCCAAAGAATTCTTAAAACACGAGAAATGCTATCGCGAATATACCAGAGTTGTTAGAGAGAATATTGAAGCAGGTCCCAGTAATGAAACGCAGTTCACTGGAGATTATGATGCTGTGCTTTCCCTAGTTGATAATGACATAATTGGTGGACAGCAATGCTTGTCAATGGAGACACTCATGATCGCATATAGTGGCAATCCTGGAAGTAGACAATCTCGAAATAAGCTAAAGGATCGCCTACAGAAGTCTTATGACGAGAAACTGGTTTTCTTGTCCCCTGAATACCACCTTCCACAGGTAGTTATCAGTAAAGAATGCCTCCACAGTCAAGTGACTTCTCGCAATTCTCCATTCTTTCGGCAGGTAACTGTTGCAAAATCCGCTACTATTTTAAGAGAGGTGGTGCTGAAACATTTAGAGGTAGCTACGAGCCTGCCATGGCCTCCGACAGTTGAAAGTTTGAATTCCATTGAAAGTCTATATCCAGAGTTGCTAGAAGCTTTCATGAAGATGCTCTTGTCTCCAAAGGACAGTCATCATTCATGTGGTGATAGGGTTAACAGATTGGCTGACTCATTCTGCCAAGATATCGTGTATGCAATTTCCAGGGGAAAATACTTGACGTTGAAGCATGCCTCTGTTGGCCTTGGTCTTCATAGCTTGACTGGCCAGAAGCTTCCAATCACTATCCTGGCAAGGCTTGGACACTCTATTTCGTATGATGAGATAAATGAGATCGAAACAGCGCAGGCAGAACTCGTCGAGCATTTTAAGGACATGAATTTGGCCCTTCCTCTTCAGCCAGCTGCACAGGGAGATAGGGTAAGTTATTTCGATTTTTTGACGTAGCACTGAAAACCTAAATTAAGCTGGATGCACTAAATTGGCACGAGGTGGTAGGCGTTCGTTGTTTAATCCATCATCGCCGGAAACCTGATGGGAATTTTTTATGCTTTCCATAGGCCCCATGCAGTACCGATACCAACACACTTTATAAAACAGTATAGCATGACATCCTTGAAATAGCTGTTGCTATGTCGAATAGTGAACATAGATTCTATCATTCAATTATTTTAACTCGTAGAATAAAATAAAATAAATTCTACCCATTTCTGCTCTAACTGAATATTAACAGGACGATATTTCATTTCCAGGTATCGACAATATTCTGGTGGGACAATTTTGATCGAAACGTTGAAACCACAACAGGTGCTGGATCTGTCCACACGACACCAGGTATTGCTTTTCAAGAAGAATCATCCGCATCTATTCTTCGCAATCAAGACGTCAGCATTGAAAGATCGAAACGAAGGTCAATTCAGCTTCCTCCTCCAGTTGCAGCTCAGCGTCAAAAAATCAATCCAAAGACGGAACCACCATCGTTTGCAGGAATGACAATGGTTGAAGCACGCACCGAAGCAACTGTAATTTGTTCAAAGCTTCTTACACTGTGGAAGTCTGTACGATACCTCAATTCAGTCGATCAGCTAAATCCCCGTTTCGTTGGATGGATGATATGCCTGTTTAAGATTGCAGATAGCAAGGTAACAAAAATGACATATTTGCCACCTCTCCCTACACCAATTACTGAGTACGGGACGTTACTTGAGATGTTTCATATTTCAAGACAGTTAGCAAGACAAGCAAACATGTGTTACACACATATTACACTTGATGTTGGTGCTGCGATGAAGGCATTCCATGTGGTATGGAACGATCCGGAGGCATGGTCTGACATCATCATTCATCTTGGAGACTTCCATGCGATGATGGCATTTTTTGGTGTAATTGGCAAGTTGGTGGCTGGTAGTGGGTTTGAGGACGTGCTTTTTCAAGCTGGACTATGCAGTTCTGGAAGTATCTCTGGGGTAATGAGTGGAAAGCATTATAATCGATGTTGGGGGGTCCACGAAGCATTTGCTGAAGCATTAGAAAGGCTCTTCATTGAACGGTTCATGCCAGAAGTTCCGGAAATTTTGGCAACATTTGCTCAGAGCAGTCCTGGAACTGACGATGTAAGAAGCCTGCTTGAAGAAGACATCATTGAAGAATATGACAGCAATTATCAAGCATTGAAGACCAGTTGTTTGAAAGGAGACTTTGGTAAGACACCACAATTTTGGTGCCAGTATATGAAGCTTGTTGATCGCCAGCATCAATTTCATTACTCAATCAACCGAAATGATTTTGACCTACGAATGCTCATGTGGAAAGAGTCGCTACCCCTTTGCTTCGCAACTAATCGCCTGCACTATGCTCGATATGGTACTTACTACCTAAAGTCACTGGAATCCCTTGAGTTCAGTCGTCCAGGAGCGAAAGAAGAACTATGTCAACAAGGATTGTCAGTAAGACGGAACAAGCTTGGTATTGGACAGGCCGTTGATTTAGCTGGTGAACAAACATACATGAAGAACGCAAAGACAGCAGGTATGCCTGGTTCTAACTTGCATATAAATTCGTACACTCTGATTACATTTTGATAGCAATGCACAAATGATTTGCTGATATGATATCATGCACAGTCACGAGCAACCAAGGATTAGGGACCAAAGCAATAGAAAATTTGAATGTTGCCAATAAAACGCCAAAAAAGAAGCGCATGTAAAAGCAGAAGAGTCATACGACTTCTTACAAGTTCTCTGCTGATTCTGTTATAATTTTGAATGTTTGATTAAACTATTTTGAAACTCTTGATTCCTTTGTAGGTGGTGTTACGCAATTTGCATCCAAGCCGGAGACTGTTGCAAAGTGGGTTATGAACAGGCCATATCAAACCAAATTTGCCGAATCTCTGTTTGATATTTCCGGGTTGCCATCAGCGCAATCTACTAGAAAATGCCTACGACCAAGTGAGATTGTCAAATCTAATAGAACTGTCGAGCATCTCAAGACAACACTTAAAACCCAGTTCATCAATCCGTTTGACGCTGACCTCGAGCAAGACAAGCTATACAATCTTGTTTCTGGATATCCAGTTAGTGATGAGGTAAGCGAGTCCTTGCTTACTGTTGAAAGTAGAGGAAAACAGAGGATGTATCAATTCGAAGAAAGGTTAACAACTGATACACCCGATGAAATGTTCTTTTCGCCAATCAAAAAAGAACCTTTGAAGGCATTCAAGGACTCTGGTGTAAAATCCAAATTGAAGAGTGATGGAAAGACCAAAGAGCTCACATTTCAAAGAGATGTTTTAGGCATGCTTGTTGCCTATTCAAACAAGCATGAAACCGGTATAGATCTCGAAAGAGTACTATCATATCCTCTTGCGCCCGTCTCAATTCCTCTCAGCACTCCTGATGGCGCAATAAGGAAAACAGTCAAAAGCAAACTATTTGACGTGGCTTTGGCCGACCTTGCTGTGCTGACACCAGATGAAATGCCACCTCCAAACCAACTTACCTTCTACTTCTTGGATCTTGCAGCTTCCATCAGGAGTATAGTTGGGAAAGTGGAGACAATTAGAGATCTTGCTTGGAAGATCATATCAACCATACCAGCACAGTTCACAACGATTTTCATTGTCTGTGATACGTATGAAGATAACAGCATCAAAGGAGGAGAGCGACAGAAGAGAGGAGTGAGTGAGCGCTATGTATTAAACAGCCCAGATATGAAGGTTCCATACGATTTTCCAAGATTCTTGAAAAATGGAGAAAACAAAGAAATGCTTTTCAACCTTTTACTGAGAGCAATTACTGAGGGGAAGCATCGACTTTGCGGGAAAACAATCTATTTTTCGGGAAAAAGTCGTTGCACTAAGGTGACTGAAAATGAAGTCATGGTGCCCCATTCTTTGGCAAGTAACCACGAGGAAGCAGATACAAAATTGCTTGCCCTTGTTCATGCCGCTGACGTTCCACCTGGTGACTCTGTGATGATAAGATCCCCTTCTGGAGATATCGATGTCTTGGTTCTTTTCGTTGCACATGAGTTCAATGGGATTCATATCCTTATCGATAACGGAACAGGAAAGAGCAGGAAAATAGTGGACGCCACGTCGTCGACACTCGATGCAAACAAGAGAAATGCCTTGCTTGGACTTCATGCGTTCTCCGGCAACGACTATGTTTCTGGATTTTTCAGGAAAGGAAAAGTTGCTTTTTGGAAAACGATGGTGAAAAAGGCTGAGTTCATCGATGCTTTTGCAGAATTAGGAAGGTCTGCTACGCTTTCAGAAAGCCAAGTTCAATTAAGTGAGAAATTTGTTTGTTCTCTGTATGGCAATCAACGCATCACTTCTGTAAACGAACTGCGATACAAGATGTTCATGCAAAGGTTTGAGAAAGATAACAAAATAATCGATCTGAGCCTCCTTCCGCCATGCAAGTCCAATTTGAAATTACATGTGATACGAGCCAACTACGTCGCATGGATCTATCGTAATGCCTGTAATTTGATTGTTCAGCCAGGGCCCCCAGAGAATGCTGGATGGAATGAAGATTGCACTGTTCAATGGAGCCTTGACAGCTATCCCGATGACGTTGCGGAGATGCTGATTGACCATGATGGGAATAGCAGCGAGGAAGAATTAGACATTATCGAAGATGATAACTTAGATGAATCAGACGAAGATAAAAACTTTATCAACACTTTATGAGAACTTTTAAAATATACTTAAGCTGTATCGTGTGTTCCTACTTCTTTAATCAGGCTAAGGACAAACTTAGGTACTTAATGATTTTGTTTAGTTAACTATGTTACTTAATGAGGTGGGTGATTTGAAGTACTCCACATATAACGATTGAAATAGAGTTGAAATATCACTATCCGGTGCTAAGATTCATTTCTGTTTAGACTGAAAATGTTTTCATTGCTATGTGTACAAAACATTATAAATTTCCTTCAAAACGTTCTTCTCAGAATGAAATCGAGGCTGGAAAAGGACAATTATCGCTACAAAAATTCCGTAAAAATATTTGTGTATCTATAGACACTATTTTTTATCGTTTTAATCCATTCAAATAGCATTTAGTATGTTTTAACACGATTTAAGAGCAGAATCGCCCTTTTGGCCGAAAACGAGACTTTAAACATCAAAACGAGGCAGAAAGCCCCCGAATTTGCCCGTATAACATCGATTTTCGAAATCAGCGCCCCAAGATTGACCAAACCCACCCTATCTCATAAATTTCGCCTTCGGGGGACAATACCCCCTTTCTCCGCCTGGACTAAAAGAGCAGGAACAGATAAGTTGCTACTGAGCTGTTCTCAGCTGTACAACGATATTGATCAAAACTTGATTAAAATCATAAGAGAAGCATTGGATACAACAGCTAATGCCACCAAAGATGTATGGTGTGGCTACGTATCATCCCTAATAAGAACTGGCAACAAAGGCAGACCATCATTTAATGTTACAAAGATGCAACTGGAATTCTACCTAAGTCACAACTTTAGTATCCCTAAGATATCAAAGATGATTTGTGTAAGTGTGAGTACAATAAAACACCGAATGCATGAATTTGGTTTGTCTTCAAAACAATCATACAATGACATAGAAGACAAAGAACTTGACACAGCAGTTCGTGAAATTATGGATACATTCCCAAACTGTGGCTATCGCAGAGGGGATGGGCTTCTTGTATCACATGGTATTAAGAGCATTTTTTTAGGTTATAAACACTATGATTCTTCAACAGCAAGGGTTACAAAAATAACATACAGTAATATATTTTAGAAATTTGTTCAAAGTTTTGTGAAGTTTAAATTGAATGCTGGAGACTCTGCTCTGCAAGTATCTTTTTAAAATATCAAACATATCCCCAAAAGTGCATTTCTCAAAGGAAAATTGTTGAAAATTCGTTTTAGTTTAACTCCTCTATGTCCTGTAGATGGCGATTTATTATCCATGGTGGTATTGATGGATGGTCTCGCAAGATAGTGTTTCTCCAGTGCAACACAAACAACAAGGCTGATACTGTTTTACGGGCATTTTTTAAAGCTGTTGAAGAGAATGGTCTACCTTCCAGAGTACGAGGTGACATGGGAACAGAAAATGTCGAAGTGGTAAAATTCATATTTTCTCACCCAGACAGAGGTCCAGGCAGAGGAAGTTTTATTGCTGGAAAATCATGTCATAACCAGCGTATTGAGCGTCTATGAGTGGATGTCTACCTTGCAGTATGTTATCTTTATTATTGTGCATTCAGTTACCTTGAAGACAGTGGCCTTCTGCAGCTTGAAGATGATGTTGACATGTTCTGTCCGTTATATGTTTACAAGCCAAGAATCAATAAGCATCTGGAGGAATTCACTGATGGATGGAATTGCCACAAGCTTAGCTCAGAGCACAACTGCACACAAAACCAGCTATGGGTAATGGGTATCCATGAACTTGCAGATAAAAGTTCACGTGTATCAAAAGAGATCTGGGAGCTGGATTCAGATGTGAGTAATTGTTTACCTGTACAGCAATCTTGTGAGCTTTTTAGCCTGCCATCACACCCCTTAATTTATTGTGACCTAAAAAACTGAATACTCTTCCTTGGCACAAATAGAGATTTCTTAGGGTAGGCTATGGGAAGTTTGTGCTTAACAAATGATAGCCCATAATGTGAAGAGGATGATACTTGCATCAACTTCTGCATTCCTACACATAAAATCCTAACACACAGAGTGATGGAGCCATACAAAAAATAGCGAGAAGGGTAAAAGTTCAAACTTTTCAAACTGGGAGGGGTGAGGTTAAAAAGGTACCCACACATTTTATTATATACATCTTTCATTTGTATTTTTCAATTACCATATTATCCAAATTTTCGGAAGTTGGGGATTTACCCCCTCATTCCCTCCCCTGGCTCTGCCACTGAATACACAATGCTATTTGCACAATATGCAAGTCTTTGAAATACTCCTACAGTTGTGGTAGCAGTGTTAAAACGTCCAGTGAATCTAGTGATGATAGTTTGGGCCCTACTATAACTACCAATTTTGTTGTTGTTTCTTACTATCTGCAATGTTGATCTTCCTAAAACGTTTAACCTTCCAAGAATTCTTTCAAAATTAAATCAATTTTCACAAATTCCCATTTTACCATAAAATCTTAATGAATATCCCACAAAAATTCTTGCAATTTTGAAAATTCATTCCAAATTCGTAAGAAATCTTTGCAAATTTACAACAATTATTTTACAAATTCATATTTTACAATAACCAAAAATCTTGTCAGGAATAACTGCTTGGTGTGCTTATTGAATTTCTCTCTTCAGTTTCATGCTGCGCAGTTTGGAGTTGATTCAGAAGGTTCAGAATCTCAAGCAGAGGAAGAAAGTGTTGTTGTTCCTGCAACAAATTGCCCCTTGAGCCAAGAGGATTTGCAGGATCTTGTCAGCACTTTGGATCCCAACAGACATAGTATGTCATTTGGTATACACGATTATATTGGAATTTTTCATAAGGTCAGAGCAATGTTGTCTGGTACAAACTCTAATAATTAAAAATAACACAAAACTTTCAGTAGTTGATTTACAAAGTACCGTAGAATCCTGGTTATAAGCCCTAATGATCTTAAAAACCAACTTATTTCGTATACTTTCCCTTTTTTCAACAGCTCATTACCAGAAGATGGCCGCAGCTATTTCTCAAGATACGTTTGTCGATGTTCGGCCTCAGTGGCGAAAATTGAGCCTTTAGAGTGGGGGGGGGGGGGGGGGA
>REGM01000606.1:6523-19143 GCA_004194415.1 Aurelia aurita
TATATGTATGTATGTAGGACGGCCAAAAAATTAAGAAACTCTAGTGCTATGTTTGAGAAGCGCTAAGAAACTTTTAAAGCAAAATCCAAGAAAATCATGGGAAAATTGTCGTTGAACCTTTATCCTTGAGTAATATTGGTATTGGTATTGGTGATGATTTTATGTTTTGAGCCAAATACCACTCTTTTTCTTGCTAACGATTGGGAAATCGTCAAAAATACTTGAGTGCCTGTTCTATGAAAAGATTCTCTTGGTGGGAGTAACAAATTGCAAAGAATTTTAATGCCAATACAATCATGGATAGTTGCCATGGAAGTGTCATAGCATACGAGAAATTTGTACTTTTATAGGGGGATCCTCTCACATGCTGACATCCCCTTACATCATCGTTCGATATTTTTCACACTGTACACGATTTTATGCAAGAAACTAGAAACTGATTTATAAGAAACTACTTCTAGACGATTTTGCAATGCAACTTTCTTTTCGTGACCTTTGTGACGATTCTTTATAGGAGGTCCACATCAGCTTGTTTAGCTGCCAGAAAAATTAACCTCCTAATAAAATAAATTTGTATGTATATATGTATGTATGTAGGACGGCCAACAAATTAAGAAACTCTAGTGCTATGTTTGAGAAGCGCTAAGAAACTTTTAAAGCAAAATCCAAGAAAATCATGGGAAAATTGTCGTTGAACCTTTATCCTTGAGTAATATTGGTAATGGTATTGGTGATGATTTTATTTTTTGAGCCAAATACCACTCTTTTTCTTGCTAACGATTGGGAAATCGTCAAAAATACTTGAGTGCCTGTTCTATGAAAAGATTCTCTTGGTGGGAGTAACAAATTGCAAAGAATTTTAATGCCAATACAATCATGGATAGTTGCCATGAAAGTGTCATAGCATACGAGAAATTCGTACATTTGTAGGGGGATCCCATAAACAGGAAGTGGTCGCTAGCCTCAAAAACAGCCATCGGCCGCTGTAACATGCCTTGCTTAAGCAGACCACCCATTGATCTTTCAGTGGGACCCGCATTTTACCGGACCTGCAGACCCGCATTTTCCAGTAGCCGTTCCTGAAGAGCTGTGTAGTTGTATAATAACCTTGCTCTAACATAAAACTGTCCATCTGTTATAATTATCTTTACCCTAGTAATAGTAATAGTGATAGTGACTTGTACCAAAACACAGGGAAATTACCATGAACATTGTAATTTTCTTGGGAAATCTGCCAGTATACTGGGGTATACTGTAAGCTTTCTTTACTTTTGGAAAATCCCCACAAAAGCCTGGCTTTCCAACTAATTTTCGAATTTTGGTACAAATCATTTTTCTCTTATTCAAATAAGTGGTATGTATGTTGCAGGGGAATAGCCAGGAATCAGAAATACAGAAATAAGGGCACCTAAAACATGTTTGAAAACATTGTTTTCTTCACTAGGTATTGAAAAGATGGCACATGAATTCATTTTGTTGTTGTTGCAAAGCTAGAAGTATTGCTTCAGAAGCCTGGCTAGTTCCCTGGTTACTATTTACCAAAAACATAAAGTAGTCAAGTCCTTTCATTAGTTGCTGCATAACCCTTCTGTTGTTGAGAAGGGTATTTTGTTTGCACATAGTTGTAAATACAGGCAGGTAAAACTTTTGTATTGTCCCAGCCTAGGTAACCATACAGCCATTTTGCCAACCATCTGTAGGCAACAGCACGTAGGAACCTATAACAAAATTGAATCATAATCAGCCAAGTAAATGTCATCTATGCAATGAGATACTATTGGAATTGTACTATCTTCATAACAGTAAACCAATTAACCATGGCAAAGGATTCCACTGTAAAATATTTGTCACACTCTGAGCAAACAGTTCAAGTTTGAAAGGCCTAAATGTGCTAATTTAAGTGTTGTGTTTTTACGGCCAGGTGCATAACACGAAACTCGCGGGAACCGCGGAACTCGCGGAACAGGAATTTTCCGCAAGACTGAATTCCGCGTTATTCATTTTTTTATTAGGCAAAAATCCATAACGCGGAATTGAAAAACGCGAAAAATGTCATCCTTCAATCTTCAAAACGTTATATCTGCGTGGTTTTCAGATGAACTTAGCGTTATATATGGGCTAGGAAGATCATTATTTATTTGGCTGGGCCCATTGGCCTAATTTTCATGAAGTTGACCTTGTGTTGGCAAAGCAAGGCTGTTTGTTCAAGGGCAACATAGAAATTCGTGGAAACAAAAAACACGCATAACCCATCTATTTTCATTTAAACATGGCTGATAAAATTTGAACAGACAACCTTGCTATGCTAACAACAAGGTCAACCTCGTGAAAGTTAGGCCATGGGCCTCGATGGGCCTCGATGGGCCTGGTCTAATAATTAATGACCTCCTAGCCCATATAAAGATAGGTCTATCTGAAAACCACGCAGATTTGTGTTTTGAAGATCGAAGGATGACTTTGAAAAAAGAAAATCATTTTCAGTGCAAACAAAAAATTCCGCGTTTTTCAACTCCGCGTTATGGACTTTTGCCTAATATGCCAGTGCATAACGTGGAACTCAATCTCACGGAAATTTTACGAAAATGTGAACAGCCTAGATTAAATGAAAAACAGATCTGATAGGATATTTGTTTTTTGTTCTTATTATTTCTAAGAATTTATATGTTGCGCTTGAACAGGCAGCCTTGCTTTGCAAACACAACGTCAACATCATGAAAGTTTGGCCATGGGTGTTCGATGGGCCTAGCCAAATAAATAAGGAACATATAATGATAAAGCCACCTGAAAATAACGCAACTACAATATTTAAGATTGTTTGAAGATTGAAGAATGACATTGAGAAAAAGAAACTATTTTCAGTGTTAAAAAAATTTCCTCAACTTTGAATTTCCGCGTTATGGACTTCCACCTAATACGCCTATGAATAACGCGGAACTCAGTCTCGAGGAAATTCCTGTTCCGCGAGTTCCGTGTTATGGCCCTGGCCTTTTTTTACCTCCATTTTCTTACAAATTTTTAGGGGTTGAAGATTAATGGAAAGTTTTTCATATGATTAAAGATTAATGTTGAAATTGATATTCAGGAATTTGTCTGCTTGCGCTTCTTCACCTGACTCTAGAAGCAAAGCAGGGAGGATTCCGTATTTATCGCCCAAAATTCTCTAGCATTAATATTCCTCTTTCTTTGTCTCTCCTTTTAACCTGAAGTTTCTAAAAAGTCATTCAATGTCGTTATCTTTCTAAATGAAAGTTTCCTGGAGTTTTGCCTTCTGCAGTTCACTCAATTTCAAGATAACAGCACATGACAAGGAAGACAAGGACTGACAAGGATAGGCCTAAAGTTAGTCTCAACTTCTCAAGGTGGGCCTTAGGCCCTAATAAGGCCCACCTTGAGAAGATGAGACTAAATCTAGTAAGGCTACATCATATACTGGGTGTCCCAAAAAAAGTATACGGATTTGGTTGGCTCCAGCGCTATGAATTTAGCTAATTGCTCTCAAAATGTTTCTCAATAGTTAACTTGAACATGGATACCTCGTTTGTTGGTATTGGTGCTTTGAAAGCAGACATATTAACCTCAAAAGCTAAAATTTACATCCACATGCAAACCAGAGCTCTGGCCTTTTAGCCTAAATAAATTATTGAGGCACAGCGAATAAATCAGCGATAGCCTTGATACAATTTGAATAATGTTAGATCTTATTATATTCTGTTTGCCAGAAGTCATCCCCCAATCATCCATTGGGCAATTTCTTGATTTTTCTTTGATTTCAGTTTTCAATTTTGATGTGCTTTAAGAATTTGCTTAGGCCAAAGCTCTGGTTTGCACGTGCGTACAAATGCGAGCTTTCAAGATTGATATGTCTGCTCTCAAAGCACCAATACCAACAAACGAGGTATCAATGTTCAAGTTAACTACAGAGGAACATTTTGAGAGTGAATAGCCATTGATTAAAGCTAAATTCACATCGCTGGACCCAACCAAATCTGTATACTTTTTTTTGGGACACCCGGTACTTCTTACTTGTTTTCCGTTTGGTCTGCTTTCTTTTGATATTGTTTGCCTTCTCTGTCCTTTAGTAGTGGTGCAACCATCTTTAGATTTGTTGTGTTTGTCACTGCGGCAAAATCGTCATGCTGGATCACACAAACACATGTGTCTTGCAAGCCTTCAAAGACAACTTTGCCATAAGCTTCGGCAACTTCTCTGCAGCAACGAAACTCGCGAGATCCCACCAGAATATCGTCTTTACATTTTGTGCACGTGCACCAATCTCCGACTGGCTTTTCCTTCCTGTATCTTGCCTCCAACACTTGACGAGATAAACCATCTGCGTCTATGTTTTCATCTTGGCGCGCTGCTTCTTTGTCTCCATCATCCTGATCATGGCCTTGACGGAGTGGTGCAAGCGGCTCATCCATGTACGGCTGAACGCTCGCAATGGCACCAAATTCGCTCTCAGAACTGCTTTCCATATCGCTGCCATTTCTATCTTCAACACCTGACAAAGAACNTGTTCAAGTTAACTACAGAGGAACATTTTGAGAGTGAATAGCCATTGATTAAAGCTAAATTCACATCGCTGGACCCAACCAAATCTGTATACTTTTTTTTGGGACACCCGGTACTACTTACTTGTTTTCCGTTTGGTCTGCTTTCTTTCGATATTGTTTGCCTTCTCTGTCCTTTAGTAGTGGTGCAACCATCTTTAGATTTGTTGTGTTTGTCACTGCGGAAAAATCCTCATGCTGGATCACACAAACGCATGTGTCTTGCAAGCCTTCAAAGACAACTTTGCCATAAGCTTTGGCAACTTCTCTGCAGCAACGAAACTCGCGAGATCCCACCAGAATATCGTCTTTACATTTTGTGCACGTGCACCAATCTCCGACTGGCTTTTCCTTCCCGTATCTTGCCTCCAACACTTGACGAGATAAACCATCTGCGTCTATGTTTTCATCTTGGCGCGCTGCTTCTTTGTCTCCATCATCCTGATCATGGCCTTGACGGAGTGGTGCAAGCGGCTCATCCATGTACGGCTGAAAAACGCTCGCAATGGCACCAAATTCGCTCTCAGAACTGCTTTCCATATCGCTGCCATTTCTATCTTCAACACCTGACAAAGAACTTTTGGATTCCGAAGACGCCATGTTTAAATTTCTTTTGTTCGACTGGAGCACAAGCACACTTTGTTTTGGCTGATCAGAATGAAGGCAGGATGAAAGATGAATGATCAAACAATCTGACATCACAGACTCAAATGCTCACCCACGCCTCGGGACCATCGAGTCGGCACTTTTAAAAGCGACCTCACCCCCACTTTTTACTCATTTAAAAAAAAATTAACCTCAGATTCGTTTCAGCATGCAAGATTGTGTCTATTTCATCAATAATATATTTCATTTCATGTGCTCTTTAAGGAATCTGCTGAGTCATGGTTTTTAATGGCTCATCTGATTGGCTAAAGTTCATGTGAAATCATTTACAGTTGGTCCTTTTATTTGCTAGGAGGGATACTTAATAATAATAATAATAATAATAATAATTTTTATAAAGCGCCAAAATCTATTTAAATATATATTCTTTAGCGCTGTACAAGACTAAGACCTAAGACGTAAATTAAAGAAAGAAAGATAAAATGTCCATATTTACAAGTAAAAAGTTCCAGAAAAAGTTACGTTTAAAAAGCAATAGAAAATAAGAATGTTTTTAATCTAGACTTAAAAATATCAATGCTCTGCGAGTTACGAATGTTAAAAGGTATGCGGTTCCATAATGTAGCAGCAGCGACTGGAAATGCTTTGTCTCCGCATGTTTTATATTTTGTTCTTGGGATGTTCAGCTGCAAAGATGCATTTGACCTGAGAGAATATCTTGTTTGTGCTTGCAAAGAAAACATATTCGTTATGTAAGATGGGGCCATGTTATTCAATGCTTTGTATGTTAGCAATAATATCTTGAATTCAATTCTTTGTTTTACAGGTAGCCAATGCAGCTCCTTTAATGCGGGAGTGATGTGATCATACTTTTTTATTCCGGTTATTATCCTTGCTGCAGCATTCTGTGCGCGTTGCAGTTTCTGTATTTGGCAATCTGGCATACCGTACAGTAGGCTATTGCAGTAATCGAGCTTATTTGTGATGAATGCATGAACCATTGTCTCTGTGGATTTCGAATCGAGATATTTTCTTATATGTCTGATATTTCTTATGTGATAAAAAGCTGTGGAGCAGGTCTTTGTTATTTGACTTTCCATGGACAGGTTTTTGTCGATCATAGCACCAAGATTTCTCAAGGAAGAGACTGGCTTTATTTCAGCATCACCAATCTTTATAGAATTTATGTTCAATTTGCTCAAGTTGTGCTTTGACCCTATTATCATGAACTCTGTCTTACCATCATCGATTTCAGACTTGAACTCAGACTTGATCGTTCTCATATGGGTCACATGATACACGGCAGAGCAGGCCTATTTATCATGACTCAAAGCCTTTAAGTTGTAGGACTAGTTCTTATTGACCTTTCTCTGTGGCCTCCTCTCTTCCATAGTCTCTGATTCTTCTCTCGTTCCTGTTACATCTTCATCACCCACTTGACTGCTCTCCATCATAATCTTCCCGTCACTTTCATCAGGCTTGTCAACAACTTCGTTTCCCTTTCCTTTTATCTCCTGGTCACCTTTACAAATAACAACCCAATCATTCTCCCAATATTCCATTAAGTCAATTTCATACTCCTTTGGAAAATCATCATATTTAACCCGAAACTCACAATCCACAGCATATTCATTATCTCCATACACCTTCACAACTTTTCCCAAATACCATCCATCATCCCATTTATGCTTGATCCTTTTCCCAAAAAGCTTAGGCCTGTTCTTCTTTGTGCGACTGACTTCTGACTTTCCCAGTCTTTTGCTCACATTTTGCATTCCACATTTTTCAGCCTTTTTTGAAGGAACACTTTTGTTTCCTCAAACATCTTTTGCCTATCTTCCTCTGGTCTTGTAACAAATTTCCTCGCCAATTGTGTAGCTCTGTCCTCTGTTGACATCTCTGGAAATGAAACTGCTTTTGATAAATTTTCTTTCAATTGAGGCACTCTATGTTAGGCATACTTTCCATCAAGGGTGGTTCCTTGCAGTAAAATATTAGGATCAGGAACAGACTGATTAAGAACCACCCTTCTTGACTTTATCTGCAATTGGAAAGCTTTAAGCATGTCAGCTTCTTTAATTGTTCAAGATTCTTCTTGTAATTTTGCAAATGAAATCCAAATTCGCCCATACTTTTGCAGCTTAGCAAGCAAGGTTGCTTTTTCATAAAATTTGTCTTGCTCTTACACTTCCTTTTTGACCTTTTTCTAATCATAGACCAGGTGGTGAAGGGGGAGGATATTGTCCCCCAAAAGCGAAATTTATGACACTACCTGACTTTGGTCAATTTTGGGGCGCTGATTCCGAATATCGATGTTATACGGCCAATACCCGGGAACTTCAGGTCATAGCCCTAGGTCATTATCCCATAGGGTCGGGTGAGGGTAATGGGGGTCTACAGGGTAAAGTGGGTCTATTAAGCTTTTTGCTCAAAATATCCTTCCTCATCAAATCGAAAAAAGCTTTGCTATTTTTCTTTTAATGTCTACATAATAAGAAGCCTTTTTACATAAAACATTCGTCTTAGATGTATCTCGATTCGTTTTATAAAATAATTTTAGCGAATTTTAGACTACTTTTAATTTAGCCTACTGTGAAAGAATTTCACAGCCAAGAAGAACCTTCCCCTGTCACTGTTATTTTGCTTTTCTGGTCCATTAAATGAATATGAGGTGAAAGTTTGGTCTTTTACAAGTGAAAGGGCGTTTATTTCAAAGTCATTGAAGCGACAATTATTTTTCTGCATATTTTTTTACTAAGTGGGGTAAAGTGGGCCTACTGAGAATTAAGCCATAACTCAAATTCAATGAAGCCTTGAATTCCTTTAAATTTTGCACTTATATTCATCCTGTCACGTTGTTTTGAGTCTAAAATGTGAAAAGGCTTTGCTTTTACTGCAAGTGCTGTCTTGTAACCAGTAAATGCACGAAAACAAACTGTACAAGTTTTTATTTGATCATTACTATCAAATTCAATCACTGCCTTCCAAGTCAAAACGATGGTAGATCACCGCATAAGGACAGCAGTTTTATTTTCGTCTCGGGAACAGGATTGCTTGCGATAAAAGGCAAAGATTGGCACTTTATCGCATAGAAAATAGTTGGGAAATAATATTCCATTAATTTTTTTAATCGTTTACCTTTCAATAATCCACTATTATACGAGTTTTGAAATAGACCAACTTTTCCCGCTTGTTAGGAAATGTGGGCATATTTTAGTTGCCTAAAAGGATTTTTTTTTATATCCAACCGCGTCTATCAGAGCTGAGATTTTTTTGGAATGAAACATAAATTATTGAATGTTGATTAAACAAAAAGTTTGAAAGTCTTTGCATTTTATTGTCATTTTACCAGCTATGTATTTTGAGATTTTGCTCAATTTGGACCCTCATTACCCCCACCCTACCCTATTAGGAATAATAGAAACGCATATGGGCGTAATAGGTCAACCATCGGAAATAATAGTTCAGTTACTGAAGGAGCTAGAGGAAAGAAGGACGCAAGGGATAGCGTGCCACTCCCTGGNCAAATGAAATCCAAATTCGCCCATACTTTTGCAGCTTAGCAAGCAAGGTTGCTTTTTCATCAAACTTTTCTTGCTCTTACACTTCCTTTTTTACCTTTTTCTAATCATAGACCAGGTGGTGAAGGGGGGGATATCGTCCCCCAAAAGCGAAATTTATGACACTACCTGACTTTGGTCAATTTTGGGGCGCTGATTCCGAATATCGATGTTATACGGCCAATATCCGGGAACTTCAGGTCATAGCCCTAGGTCATTATCCCACAGGGTCGGGTGGGGTAATGGGGGTCTACAGGGTAAAGTGGGTCTATTAAGCTTTTGCTCAAAATATCCTTCCTCATCAAATCGAAAAAAGCTTTGCTATTTTTCTTTTAATGTCTACATAATAAGAAGCCTTTTTATTTAAAACATTCGTCTTAGATGTATCTCGATTCGTTTTATAAAATAATTTTAGCCTACTTTTAATTTTAGCCTACTTTTAATTTTAGCCTACTGTGGAAGAATTTCACAGCCAAGAAGAACCTTCCCCTGTCACTGTTATTTTGCTTTTCTGGTCCATTAAATGAATATGAGGTGAAAGTTTGGTCTTTTACAAGTGAAATGGCGTTTATTTCAAAGTCATTGAAGCGATAATTATTTTTCTGCATATTTTTTTACTAAGTGGGGTAAAGTGGGCCTACTGAGAATTCAGCCATAACTCAAATTCAATGAAGCCTTGAATTCCTTTAAATTTTGCACTTATATTCATTCTGTCACGTTGTTTTGAGTCTAAAATGTGAAAAAGGCTTTGCTTTTACTGCAAGTGCTGTCTTGTAACCAGTAAATGCACGAAAACAAACTGTACAAGTTTTTATTTGATCATTACTATCAAATTCAATCACGGCCTTCCAAGTCAAAACGATGGTAGATCACCGCATAAGGACAGCAGTTTTATTTTCGTCGCGGGAACGGGATTGCTTGCGATAAAAGGAAAAGATTGGCACTTTATCGCATAGAAAATAGTTGGGAAATATGATTCCATTAATTTTTTTAATCGTTTACCTTTCAATAATCCCCTATTATACGAGTTTTGAAATAGACCAACTTTTCCCGCTCGTTAGGAAATGTGGGCATATTTTAGTTGCCTAAAAGGATTTTTTTTTTAATATCCAACCGCGTCTATCAGAGCTGAGATTTTTTTGGAATGAAACATAAAGTACTGAATGTCGATTAAACAAAAAGTTTGAAAGTCTTTGCATTTTATTGTCATTTTACCAGCTATGTATTTTGAGATTTTGCTCAATTTGGACCCTCATTACCCCCACCCTACCCTATTAGGAATAATAGAAACGCATATGGGCGTAATAGGTCAACCATCGGAAATAATAGTTCAGTTACTGAAGGAGCTAGAGGAAAGAAGGACGCAAGGGATAGCGTGCCACTCCCTGGTGTAGTCCAGTGGACGGGCGAAACATAACTCAACTGGATTTTTCGTAACAGTAGAATAGAAAGTTGGATAGTCATCGTAATAAACAAGGCCTACGTAAATAGTGCATAAATGTGTACCAGGTGTCCCAAAAAAAGCGCAACAGATTTGATCCGGGCTAGAGACAAGAATTTAGGTCGAATATATCCCAAATAATTTTTGAAGTAATCCTCGATAGTTAACTTGAAGATAAATACCTTGTTTGTTAATATTGGTGAATTGAGAGCTGAAATATTAATCTTGAAAGTCCAAATTTGCCTCCACCTCCAAACCAGAGCTTTTAGGTGTTGGCCTATACTGCAAATACGCTGTTTTGGGGAATCTCCTCGATCACAAACATAGCATAGTAGTTGTGAACAACGACCCATGCTTTGACACACTTTTGAATAGAAATTTGAAAGCTGAGAATTGATAAACATGTCAATGCATACAGTCACCAAGGAATAGCTTTCTTCAATTAATGCACCTACAAAAACACTAATCCAAGAACGAGTGCGTGATCATTTTTAACGATCTTTTCCGTGGACATTAGTTCCCTTGGGTGTATGCGATTGCTTGTTTCGTAATAATTGCCGAGTTGAAGTGTTGGCGATATTCATCATCTTGCTTTTGCTTCATGTGCGATTTGTTCCAGACGAGACGACTCAAATCTTGGCGCGCTTTCTCATCCCAAGATTCACTTGAATTCCCACCTGTTTTCAAAACGTTCTCTCGCTCGTGTTTGCCCTCCTGAGAAGCCTCATGTCATTGGCTCGTGAAAACCCAAAACATATGACGTCTGGTGTGGCAGATCCCATATACGGTAAAGTCAAAGTTACGCGCATGGCACGAAAGTCGACAATGAGAAATTGGCGTGACTTCCATCCCATAAGTTTATTTCATGGGGAGTGGAGTCGATTCAGAGGACCTTGCGTAAGACAAAGTGCGCAGGAGGGTTACGTTTTTGTTGTTGTTTAAACGAAACTTTAGGCCCACACGCTTGCACTGAGGAAGGCTCATGTCATAACAAGCAAATATGGCTCAAAAAGGCTGTCAATGCAAAGGAAGGGAGGTACGCGAAGAAACTATTTTGATACAATTTACTGTAATCTACTATAATTGTGTCCTAGAACTCATGGTCACAACTGATACAAACATGCTATTCCCATTGGTTGAGAAAACTATGGTCGGTTGAATAAATGCCTTAGCATCGACCCATGGATGCCATATGAATAACCATGGCCATGGGTGCTTTGATGTGTGTTCAAGCAGAAATAAAACTTCCACTTCATTCCCAATTGAGAGATCAAGAGAAATCGGAGGTCGAGGAAAAAGAGTTTTCTAACGACTTATTTTCCCCTTGTTTTGAAGTTCAAGCGAGAGAATTTAGGCCAACTCTCTTATCGAAAGTAAACAACGTCATTTTAAGTATAACAAGCTTGGCTGCAAAAATGATTACCTGAAAGGAAGACTGGAGTTCATAACCAACAAATGCATCCACTCATTGCAATGCTCACCATCAATTACAGTTGCTTTAATTTGCCTTTGATTCCAGAGTTCTCTGCTTCGCTTCGATGCTTTGTGTTTTAGGCGCCTGGCCACTGGCTCAAACAACCCACAGACTTTGCGGCAAAGCAGGTATCCATCACTACAGACAACAAGTTTTGCACGATAAGTCCAATTCATGATCGCTGACTGATGAATACTGCCTTCCATCTTCCATCGCAAAAATGTAACCAAGTTTAAGCCGACTTTAAATCGAGTTTCAGGGAGGAACTTGCAGTGCCTCCACTACAATCACTGCAGCAACCTTTGTTCTTTCGATAAGGCCTTTGAGAGTTGACAAACTTATAACGTCACAGAGGTCTGGTAAGCAACGGTCTGACCGCGTTCGAGTTGTAACACTTTTTGAGAAAAATTTTGCACTTTGGAAGCTTCATATCTCCAAAATTATAAGGCGGATGAAAAAAACCGATTGCACCATTGGAATGAGAATTGAAAAATTCTATCAAAATGGAAAATAAAAAATTTCGCTTCATATGCACTTTAAAGAAACAAATGATTTAGAGCTTGACACATTGACACAAGAATGCTTGGAGATAATCTGCTGCAGTTGTGTAGTAGTTATCGTAAGGCAGCTAGGAGATTAGTTGCCAGGAGGCAAGTTTTATCAGCCAACAGCTGAGGTTTCGCAAGAAACGAGTCTTTGCCAGAGAACAAACATTCTCTCTGAAAGGGACTTTGGCCAGATGGACCAAACGATCAAACAAAAGCAGAACATATCCACAATTACTGCAAGTGGTACCATTATGTTCCTCAACAATCGTACCCTTGATTGGCTATTAAGCAAGTCAGCAGAAGATTTAAGCAAGGCGATTACAATTGCACGAAAAGCTGCTCCTTTGCGCATCAAATATTACAGGCAAAAGACAAAACAGCTATCAGAGAAAAGAATGGACAGCCTTGATAGACCAGGCGGTGGAGGGGGGGGGGGGGGGT
>REGM01000606.1:52269-67556 GCA_004194415.1 Aurelia aurita
TATGGGGGCCCGTTCAGTTCAAAAGTACATTGAATTAATAAAATGGAAGTTGACTACATTGATGCACCTTGAATTATTTATCGCCTTCTTTCAATTGCTATTAAATGATACAAAATTAATTAAAAGGAGTTTTTTATTAATTATCATACATGCTAAGAATTAATTATTTGGTATGTCAGTATAATTAATTATTGTGTATGTCAGTAATTAATTATTTGATACAAACATAATTAATTATTTTATAAGCAAAGAATTAATTATTTGATATCAAAATGATTAATTATTGTGCAAGCTAAGAATTAATTATTGCACACACGCAGAATTATTGGGCGAATCCCACAATTCACTTCTCCCGACAAGCTTCATTTTTGGCGCCAAAATCGGATGTCATACATTTTATGGAGGGCCTAAAAACTGGACATCGTAATGCCAAGATCAAGACGCAGACGCATTTACAGGGAAAGAAATGAAAGAGGATTGTCCTTATTTTTTAGAAGTTTAGATTCTGTTCTAAAAATTTTTATCTCTGAAGGGGATTTTCAAAATCTATCCAAAGATGACCTTGTTGATATCCAAGAGAGACTCACTGATGCTGCCTCAACTTTGGCTATGTTGGTTGCTGACATGTCAAGCACGGAAGTTGGAGAAGTTGCAGGACTCGATGTAAACTTAAGAAGCCGACTTGTTGATCTAAAAAAGGATGTTTTAGCAATAGTTGATATCATATCAAGCTTTATTCGTGAAGGAGAGGATTTGTCCTCAGAAGCTGCGTATCGGACGCAAAATACGCCACAACAAAGTTCAAGCAATATCGGTCGTCCTCCCTTAGCTATTACTAGAGATCAACTCCAGCATCTCCGTTCTTTGCATTTCTCTTGGCAGAAAATGTCAAAATTGCTTCATGTAAGCATCTCGACCATTCAACGAAGACGATCAGAATTTGGCTTAGAAGAAGAGAACTATAGCGACATCACGAATGAAGAGCTCGACTCAATTTATCGAAGTCTAGCCAGCAACTCTGGTGATAATATTGTAACGCCGAATCTTGGAAGAAGGAGGTTCATTGGTGCCCTGAGGAGCAGAGGCTTAAGAATACAGAGGCAGCGAGTCAGCGAATGTATTCGCAGAGTTGATCCAGTAGGTACAGCTTTGCGTTGGAGGCTCGTGATTCACCGAAGGAAGTACTATGTTCCTACACCAAACAGCCTCTGGCACATTGATTCGGCTCATAAATTGATTCGATGGAAATTTATAGTGCATGTTTGCATCGATGGGAAAACAAGGCTAATTATATATTGCATTTGTGCCAACAACAATAAAGCAGAAACGGTGCTTTCATATTTTGAGGATGGTGTTCAAAGGTGGGGTCTGCCATCACGGGTGAGATCTGATTACGGCATGGAAAACTATGGCGTAGCTACATATATGATAGAAAATCGTGGAATTGGCAGAGGAAGCATTATAACAGGTTCTTCGGTTCATAACTGCAGAGTGGAGCGCAGCCATCGTGATGTTTACAGCGGAGTGTTGGTGTTCTATGTCAGATTGTTTGAATACATGGAAGCTCAAGGAATTCTTGATCCATTGGATGACATCAACATGTTCTGCCTCCACCATGTGTTTTTACCTCGTATCAACCGTTCTTTGCAGGAGTTTGTCACTCAGATGAATAATCATCCAGTCTCCACTGAAAGAAATTTGTCCCCCTTGCAACTATGGGAACAAGGAATGCTAGAGAATTTAAATTCAGCACATTCAGCCGTAGAAGATCCTGGCAGTTTTGGCATTGACCCCGAAATTGTTCCTTTCATAGATGATGATGATTATCAGGTCAATGTTGATCCTCCAGCCTCCCAAATGTCACAAGAGCAGATTGCAATGCTACCTGATCCACTTCAAGCTGACAACAATCAAGGCATCAACACTTACCTACAGTGTTTGACCCTTATCCATTAAAATAGCTGGAGCGTCTCGCATTTTTAACATGACAATCCCGTCAGATGTAATTGATTGTGCCTGCAATTATATCTGCTTCCATCTCTGCTTGTTTTTGTTAAGTCCAAGTATCTTAGCTTTTTACCAAGGACCACAGTTGGCAGCGTATAGTTGTAAAATTAATAAAAATAATTTTTATACAACCTTCTGTCTATGCCTCAGTTCTTCCTGTCTTGTCATCCCTTCATCAAAATATGAGGACTATCATCAATCTACTATCATAAACATAATATTTTGATGGAGGATGAGAAGACAGGAAAAACTGAGGAATAGACCTATGGTTGTATAAAAATTACTTTTATTCATTTTACAACCATAGGATGCCACCTGTGCAAGGACTACTAGAAAACGAAGCCCGAGTCAACTGAATACTTTGTTTAGGATTTAGGAAAAGGCTTCACTTATCATTACCTTGATTTTAGCAGTGTTGATATGATTTATGTTATGGTTTATTACTTATGATGTCAACTCGTGTACAATTAAGTAGATCTGATGGAATTCTCATAACGTTACTTTTTGTGTATGATCATTGCTCAAATGAAAATTTGCTCTTTGCAACTTACAGCCAGGTCCAAAAATCTGAGTCCACTACCCAATTTGTTCACATTTGTCATTTATAAAAAACAAACAAATTAATTTTAATTCAATATTTGGCTTCCGAGAATATTGTATTTTTTTGGAAAACATGGCACATATGGGAAATAATGAGCTGCTTTGAAAAAACGTTAATATCAACAGTTTTGATGATTGCTAAAATCCAAATATGAGAAGTGGACTCAGACTTTTGACTCAACTGCACTTGAAGAATTGTGTTGTAAAAGGTTCTTGGGTAAGCCCACATTGTTTAGTATGACCGTGCCCACAAAGAAAACATATAATTTACTCACCAAAGTATGTATTTGTGTAATGTGTTGTCAAAACAACACATTACCTGAAAACACACTTCGGGGGGTAAATTATATGTTTTCTTTTTGTGCATGGTATAGCATCCTATACACTCAAGTAGACCCCTTGGAGAAGGTGCAGCTGCATGTTGGCAATCAGAATATGTAAAGCAATAAAACAACCCATACTAACAGGAAAAAACAAAAATGATAAAATAACTGCTTGTTAACACAACAAACCCAACCACCTTCTAACATACCTAGTCAACCAACTGGAACAGATAAATGATTAAAGCATAGGTTTCAAATCATTAAATTGTTGTAAAAAGGTCAGTGTAAAATTCTATGGCCTATTTCTTTGAATTGAATGGTTTGAAAGAAACTTTAGCTAACCCATAATTCTAAAAGGACTTTTCAGAAATTTTCAAAATTGTCGAAATTACAGCGTTATTTATAGTCCCACTCATTTGAGCACGTGACGTCATCAAATTTCTAAATCATAAACCAGAAGAGTGATACAGTTTTGCTTGATACTGTAGACATTCGTAAACTATGGTTTTCTTGGAAGTTATTTCATGTTGCATCAAACAGTTTAGAAATTACGATGGTTTTAAATTTTTTTGAAAATTTTTCTTGAATTCTTGAAAAGAAGAAAACATTCTAAATCTGAAAATATTGAAGTTTTAAGAAAATTCCAAAGGTAGAATTATAGCAGAATAGCTAAAGTTTCTTTGACGTCATTCAGTTAAAAGAAATACGTCCATTAAATTTTACACCGACCTTTTTAAAGATTTGGAAGCTATGCTGATGATTAACAGTAACTGATAAAATTATCAATAAAACAGGGCTGTGATCAAACTATCAACACTCAACATAATGTAACTCTTCTGGATAATATATAACTTCACAAGTCAATGTTTGCCAAATTGTATGATGTTGAATCCTCCACCAATTTTGATGTACTATGTCATTTTGTTGTAGAAAGGGTATAACTTCAAATTTGAATATCTATTTTACTCAAATCTATGATGCTGTTCTGGAACTATTATTACTTATGTGGCAGGCATTGCACTCTGGTACTGTATATCATGAATATTGGGCACAAATTCAATCACAGGATGCAAATAACATCTGCTGGCAAAGTGTTTTTGGGGGCGGGCGTTCCTGTTATTTGTAGCCATGTGGCTTGAAACAGTGGAAATGAATTCAAATGCAACAATAATTTTCTTATGTTCTTGTAAATATATGCGTGTACT
Source organism: Aurelia aurita (assembly GCA_004194415.1). NCBI lineage: Eukaryota > Metazoa > Cnidaria > Scyphozoa > Semaeostomeae > Ulmaridae > Aurelia > Aurelia aurita. The sequence goes on from REGM01000606.1 coordinate 56,405, forward strand.
GTATACTGTATATATAGATACAAGGAATGGTCCAAGAAAGTAACCCCAGGACTGAAAAACTTCTTAACAATTTTACGATTGTAAGATTTTGATGAACTTCACACTGCATCATACAAAAGATAGGATAACTTTTGAGCAAAATATAGAATATAGAATTGACTTTTGTAAAGATAAAAATGAAGAAGGTGCTATTCCTAAAAGACTTACTCCAGTTTTTCACCCCAAACTTGAAAACAAAGCACACACAATAATATTCAATTGTGCTTCTGCAGAGCTCTCAATGAAGCCCTCAATGAAACTTGAGAGTGTATGGCTTTATCCTCAAGTCAGCAATCAGGGGATTAAAATATTTGCCAAACTTAAGTATGTTATAACTGAGTATGTTACAAAGAAGATTATATTGCATATTCATATAATTCCACTGTTCATTGGATTCCAAAGTAATCCTGACCAAAACATAAGTCATACAATGAATACAATGATTCTGAATTTGGTAAGGCATGGATATGAGTTGCCCTTGGCAAATTCAGAACATTGATACATGTGTGTGAAGATGGATTGAAGCTAACAACAGTTTTGTATACATTTTCACTGTTCTCTTGATTGGCATTAGGAACTTCAATCTTGTCTTCTTTTGGCAGCACAAACTTGCATTGTGGATTTTGAACAAAACCAAGAACTGGTTCTTCAGATGCACAAGTTATGAACTGAAGGATGTGATTCAATGTGATTTTGACAGTTCCAGATGCCCTTCTATTGGCAGCAACTTCTCTGATGTACTTAATGAAAACCTGGTAGATTTCTTTCTCAAATTTCAAAGAATTAGAGCCTTCCTCGGAAAATACTGGCTTGACAAGCTGCAGTAGCTTCTGCACATTCAAACCACGGTTTTGGCCACCAGGTCGGAGAAGGTACAGAAGCTGAGGAAACTTCTGCAATGCAGAATGCATTCCAAGTGTTTCCATGCCCCGCTGCATCTGCTTTATGCAACTATCATTTGACTTGGCTGACATTAAGTCTGCAATTAATGCTTCACTCAGAAATGAAGGCATCTGCCCATTTTGGAGCATTGCAACTGCAAACATCTGACCAACATAATAATACTCCTTTGACATTAGTGGTCTTAACCCAAGATCAAAGTATTTAACCTTAATCTCTTTGAGCACAAGACGGATCCACTCTTTCCTTGGACCTCCAAGGTCAGCACAATCTTCTCCCATGAAGTCAACCTGAAACGTGTTTCTTGGATCCAGTATATAGGGAAGTTCTTCAAAGGTGCTGGCTAAAATGTTGTCTCTGTTTACAGTTATGTAGTTTGTTTCTCCTTCTGGTATGGCATCCAAAGAATTGACTTCAAGTGGACGTCCAGTAACAATGTAAAGTTGTAAATACTTAAGGATCTCAACAGGATCGATTATGTCCGCTGGGGCGCCATCTAAAATTGGTTTGATGAATGCAGCAGCAACACTGATTTCTTCATCTTGAGTCAAATCAATGGGAGCACCATTACCAATGTCTTCAGTTTTAAGCTCTTCATTAGGTATGCTCTGTTCAAAAGCAGGAATGTCAAGAATATTGTCAGGTATTGGGTCATCCAGCAGTTGAATATAAATGCTTCCAGTTGGGGCGATTGACCTTAGCAAGAGGGCAGAATCAATTTTGCGACCATTTGGTATATTTGGTGGAATAATGCTACCATGGCAATTTTTCATTATTTGAAAAGGAACATCTTTGCAATCATTTGGTATGATTGATTTAAGCTCCAGCATCAAAATTTCCTCATTCCATCCTCTATCAATATCCATACCTGTAACAATACAACCATTTCTTTCCATTTGTGCCTTTTCATTTCTTGATGGAACCGTATTTTCCCCTACACGTAAGATAACAATGTCCCGTGTTACGGTTCCAGATGCGAAAGGCCTGCCTGCTGCCCCTCCGCCACGCCCACCACGCCCCCTATTTCGAGAGAAGCTGGACGAGCTGGACCTTCCACTTCCACCACTTGGACCAGCACCAGTGGAAGGGAATCGCCTCCTTAGTTCAGAAACTGCGTTTTCCATTGCATAAGGTCGGTAGCGATGGCTTCCAGTTCCACTTGAAACTGAGGTGGGAAGGCCTAGTGACTGTTGTTGCTGTAGGTTGTTTCTGTCGCCTGTTGTGGGCCTAGGCTGTCCTGAATTAGATGCAGTCTCCTGGTTGCCGATCAAATTTGAAAGGTTTGTAATATTTTGAATAGCTTCCTGTGCTATTCTTCGCACCTCTGCTGCACGATATCTTTCATCTCTGTTTCTCTCATCCGCCATGCTGGCAAGGCTTCAGCTTTGACACCACCAAACCAAGCTCGCTCAACGCAGCGATGGCGCCAAAAATGAAGCTTGTCGGGAGAAGTGAATTGTGGGATTCGCCCAATAATTCTGCGTGTGTGCAATAATTAATTCTTAGCTTGCACAATAATTAATCATTTTGATATCAAATAATTAATTCTTTGCTTATAAAATAATTAATTATGTTTGTATCAAATAATTAATTACTGACATACACAATAATTAATTATACTGACATACCAAATAATTAATTCTTAGCATGTATGATAATTAATAAAAAACTCCTTTTAATTAATTTTGTATCATTTAATAGCAATTGAAAGAAGGCGATAATAATTCGAGGTNGGGTAGGGGTCTGCCGCGAGCAAATTCATAGTGGTACCGTTGGCTAGACTAATTTTTACGAAAATGGTACCCTTGCCTAGACCAATTTCTACAAAAATGATACCCTTGGCTAGACTAATATTGTAAAAATTATACCCTTGGCTGGATTAATTTCCTCCGGATGGAAACGAAAAGTCGCGTGATTAAAAAAAAAGAAAGGGAAAACCCTTCACTTATTATTAAAATGAACCATGATATGAATGAACAGTCACGAAGAGTGGTGTGCATAATGATAATAGAGACATCGCTGGAGAAAACTATTTTCGATTTTCCTGTAACTATATTTCAGAAAGTGATACCCTTGCCCAGACTACTTTAGCTGAAAGCATGACCGTCCACTAGACCAGTATTGTCAAATATATATTTATCTATTTATTTAAATGCAAATGCACTACCTCCATATGAGGTATGGCAGCAATACAAAATAACACAAAACGAACAATAATTATTACTAAAACTAACAGCAACTAAATGACATGAATCAAAGAAAACAAACAGAAACAGTAATGTAATGTAAGGGGGCAGCAAGGCCTTTAGGAACCGTTTTCATTTCGTATTTTTAATGCTTCTTTTAGAAATCTGGATAAGGCATATATCACTGGCTCACTTTTACTCCTCATAAGTTGAACGAATTGCAGATAAGTAGGGAGTGATTCTACGTTGGCCAATCTTAGGAGGAGATACCCTTGGCTAGACCGTGGCTATACCAAAATTGCAAAACAGTATACCGAGCAGTATACCCTTGGCTAGACTAGAAGTCCAAAAATGTATACCCTTGAGCGCGGCACATCCCCAGGTACCTTTACTGATGGTACTAATGGTAGTCATAGGAGGAGTCGAGGCTGCGCGCAGGCTATTTTAGTCAAAGATATCGAGGGTTGAGAAACAAAAAACACCCAACGACTATTTGAAGAATACTTTCTATATCAAGAACGCATTTTTCAATTATTATATAATCACAATGAGATGATACGATAAATTTAAAAATAGGTTATTTTGCAACTTCAGAAACAAGAGACAGTTGACTTGTGTAAACTCTCCACAGCGACGTGTAGTTCCTGTAATGTTGGAGCAGCCTCTTCTATCGTCACATTGGAATCTTGCATCAAAGCTTCAATGTTCTTGAGGAAGAAAATGAATTAAGATTATGTTTGAGTGTGTTTGATCTCAGCACCCATGGATGTGTTTGATTGGCAATTCCAAACCTACCAGATTCTGAACACGGTAGACTTCGCAGAGACGGAAAAATATTTCCCAATCAAACACAAAAATCTTGAGACGGTAGGTTTCGGGTTCACCACCTGGGTTTGCTAATGAAAGCGAGGATTTCTCCGAAGTCTGCCAAACCTTCTGCCTTTTGGAGCAGAAGGTTCAGAAGGCCTTCCAAACCTACCGTTTTCAGAATTTCGGAGCCAATCAAACACAAATTCCGAGTCTACCAAGTCTACCGTTTTCAGAATTGGTACCAATCAAACACACCCATATGTCTTTCAGCTGAAGGCTGTATTGGTTGGAATTGCGACTTGGAATTTATAGCATGGGACACAGAATGTCATTCCCAAATTGAATTTATCCTCTAGGGTCTGTAGGGGTAAAGTGGGTAGTGTTGATGGCCTGAAAATGGTAGATCTTTTACTGTTAATAAGTCAAGATTCGCAATATTAAGGAAGGTAGTTCAAACAGTTATAGCTGGAGAGAATTTCTGAAGCGATATTGTGACGAACTTGATTCACATCTTTGCCTTACCAATTTTGGGAGGAATTTTTCCTCAAGCTTACCCATTTTACCCTGTAGACCCTACACTGAAATATTTACTATTTGCAAAGTTATATTGACATTTAATATATTCTATGTTCTGCTACAAACTTCTTTCTTGAAAAGTGGATGTTGAAATTTGAAATTGTCAAATACAATTATTTTGTAAAGTGTTTCACCAAAAAATGTGACTTTAAGCTGATCGTTGGAAATGTTTCTGTCAGGAATCTAAAACTTTGATTTCACTCTTGGTAAAGTTGTGGCTAAATTGAGTGATGCTCTACCAAACAATTTAGATCTTGGTTTTGGTGTTTAGATTAACTAGAATGGCAAGAGGCAACAAACATTCTTTACATACCTTTTTAACATCAGCTAAGGCCTTGCTTGTCGTTCTCTTCATGCCATGCTCTATATTTGATCTTGAATATGCGTTATGTGCAATTTCATGAAGATCCTCCATGATATTATCTTTTCCATAAAAACCTCTTATCTCTTGTCTCCAAAATGATAACCCAACTTTGTTATGCTGTGAAATTCTACTTGCCATTGCATTCAGCCAACGATCCATTCCTGCGTGAAAACATGAATACAAAATTCTGCGCAATTCATAGTATGGTCCTAAATGTGGTAGCTGATGATATATTTAATTTGATCTTTGATGGCAATTTCTCACACGCCAAAACATTTCTTAAAGTAAATGAACGGAGTTAAAAGCAGCTTAGCAAGGGGGACTGGGTCAATCTAAATATAACCTATTGTATTTGATGCTTTCGATCGATGAAAACAATAGGAACATAAGTGGCGCGTGTCGTTCTTTTGTGCTATGTTTAGACTAGGTCGCTTATCTCCGTTCATTTACTTTAACTCACCCTGTACAATCGAAAAACTTGTAGACAAACGTTTCAGGAGTAAAAATAAATACCTGATCTGAAACAAATTTAGGATAGTATACAGGCATATCTGATTAAACAATAATAAATAAATGATTAAAGTACCATAAAATAGCGTAGATGTAAAAACATGACGTTTCGAGCAGATACTCGTATTCTTATAATATTGTATGTATTTTTATAAATAGTTGGCCTGAATTAGCATTATAGCCACAATTTCTTAGCCAACTTTAGATTAAAGAATTTATTATCATTATATATATTGTTATCAAGTCATATCTGATTAAGTTATTTATCGTAATCCATCAAGGAATGTCTACTTACCAGACTTCGTGTAATGGTACCAGTGGAACATATTCTTAACTTCGTGTGGAGTAAGATTTGTTGAATTAGCTGTAAAGGAAATTGTTAAAAATTGTTATTTATTGCAACCTATCATATATTCGTNCCGGGTGGGATTTCAGAAAAACTTGGGACAGAGGTCACAACAGTGCACCTAATATTCGGCAAAAATTTGCCTTTTTAAGGGAAATTTCAAGGACATACGTTACGTCAAATGGATGTCAAAAGCCTTAAGATGTTGAGGGAACAGCATTAGAAATTCTGCTAGGGCACCTGAAATTTATGCTGACCAGCTATGTCCCAAAAACTTGGCTTTTTCTGGGGTTTCTTGCATAAACCTCGCCAAAAGCCGGGTTGGTTTATTTTTGTTCCCAGGACAAAGGTGGGGTCAAGAATTTTACAGTACTTGACCGCCCCTGCCAGACCCGGGGCTGACAGGTGAGATTCCACCTTTTCAAATAGAATCCTTTGTATTTTTTGTTTCGCATTTATACGAAGAACGCAACAACAATGATACAGTGAGATCTCACCTCACCAGAGGTGGAATCTCACCTAGGTGAGGTGAAGTTTTTCCATATTGTTCATTGATCCTTATTGGTTAATTCGTTCTGATTTCACGAAAGCGAGACTTTAATCCATCTCGCATCTCAGGCCCGGGCCTGACAAATGAGGTAAAAATCCCATGTAAGCAGTGGCTGAAATTTAACTCAATAAAAATGTGTTTGTTGCGTGTGGTACCATTAACAATGAAACAAAAATATGATAGATAAATAATTGTAGTACCATAAAATAGCGTAGATGTATAAAACACGACGTTTCGAGCATGTACTCGTTATCAAGTCATATACATCTACGCTATTTTTACACTGTTTTATACATCTACGCTATTTTATGGTACTACAATTATTTTTCTATTATATTTTTGAAATTTAACTCGCCTGTTAGCCCCGGGTCTGGCAGGTGAAGTGTTTTCCCCGCATATAAACAGGCCCTTAGTGTTTTGCCTGCACAAAATTGTCTGCATTTTCTGACAAATGAGCAGAAAAAATTAAATATAACTTATTTTAAAGCTTAATTAAAGTCAATTTTGATACAGCCAATTATAGAGAGCCAGAACCTTTCGGTAGTTTTCAGGATAATTCTCGTTGAAAATAATGATAAAACAGCAAGATCCAACCTAGGAGAATCTCAGAAATTAACTGAATGTTGAATTGAAATAAAAACAAGGCCTGAATAAAATTTGTTGAATTTTGCAAGCCTCCAATTAGAATTCAAAACTTGTGTGTAGAAAGTTGGTGCTGATCTTAGCTATCAAGGCAAGAGTGAAACCCAAACTTTTGTATGCGCATAATGTAGGCTTTATTGCAGAAAAATTAATGAAAGTCCATACCCATTTCAGAAAGATCATTTAGCGAGTCCTCAAGTTGACGATGAACAGATTCTTTATGCGAAGAAAAAGAATCTTTCCCTTTCTTATAATTATCAGCTACATTCTTCAGGCCAGCAATAATATCTCTGTATTCTCCAACAACTTGTCTTGCTTGATGGCATGGCGTTCCTGATTCTGCAATAGAGAAAAATCATGAAATAATTGATAATTCTGGAAAACTATCTAATTGTTAAAATTATATGCAAGTACTCAGTTCATTTCTTTTCATTTTCAAATTCTCTACATACAAATGCCACTAAAATAACTACATGACAACTAACTACATTATATAATATTACAATAATACAATACAATGAAATAAATTTAACAACATTACACATTTAGGGGAATTTGTATACAGGGAATTTCTTAAAAGGAGGATTTCTCTCAATAGGTAAACTAATCGAAGAGAGAGCACTCCCTAGGTCAAGAGCACAATTTAGTCCTTGATTGGCAATAAGTTTTTATGAATCTTTAGAATGTACTATCTTGACAATTTCTTGTGTCATTAGACAATAAATAGCTTGTTTTTTCTTGATAATTGTGGTTGATAATTAGGAAATGCCGGGGCCCACAGAATGTAGCCAGTCTGCCCCTGCTACAAACTAAAAATACACTACCTTGGATTCTGGGTGGAAATATACCGGGTGTCCCAAAAAGTACTCCTGTTTGAAAATCACCAAAATTTTATCAGATGGCAGATCTTTGAATTTATTTCTTTGGCAAGTAGATCAAAGACCAAATTATTTTCTCTTTTTAAGGCTGCCTGGTTTTGAAGCATACTTGAAAAGGAACTGATGATCGCCAGATTAATTTCTTTTTTAATATTAAGCTTCTAGTTTGGTTATAAATGTCGGAAAGAAACGCAAACTATCCTTGTAGACGTTGAGGATAATGAAAAATCTCGAAACTATGGCTTTTAGGGAAGATTTACGATGTTGATTAAAGAGTATAGCTTAGAATATGGTTTTTCAACCTGTCATTTCATACTATTTAAGTAATGAAAACAAACGTTTTATTATATTTAAATATATTTGGATCGATGACAAAAGAGATCAAAATAAATTTTATGATAGGTTTGATAGTCGAATGTTGGTGATCTTTTAAACGGGAGTACTTTTTTGGGACACCCGGCAGAAATATAGAGAGAAAAAACTCAAAACGATCAATTAACTCATCAAGTTTTTTTATATACCTTTAAAGTTTGATTAAAGAGTATAGCTTAGAATATGGTTTTTCAACCTGTCATTTCATACTATTTAAGTAATGAAAACAAACGTTTTATTATATTTAAATATATTTGGATCGATGACAAAAGAGATCAAAATAAATTTTATGATAGGTTTGATAGTCGAATGTTGGTGATCTTTTAAACGGGAGTACTTTTTTGGGACACCCGGCAGAAATATAGAGAGAAAAAAACTCAAAACGATCAATTAACTCATCAAGTTTTTTTATATACCTTTAATTGATTTGGGATCGTATTTTATTTCACTCTCAGATGGTTTATATGAAGCGAAGGGATGCGATCTTTCAGCAGTTGCCCATGGTGAATAATGCATAAATCCCATCATGGTTCTATCACTCTGCGTTGTAAAGCAAGGCATTCTTCTCTCTGCCATTTCAACCAATTGGCCTTCGATTGCACTGTAAACAGGACTGCTACCACCATCAATTTTCGATCGCTTCTCGTCCATTTTGCGCTCAGTTCTCATCTTCTTGTCTGCTCTGTCAGTGCTTTTCTTGATTTCATTAATTCGAATGTATCGAAGTTCTGCTTCTTCGAGTGCTTTGTACAATTCATCGACCTATAAAGATTACGGAAAGTAAAAACATTATGTAAGTAAAAACATTATGTCACTACGCTTAATGCAAAACAGAGGCAGAAATAGATAGTTTGTCGGTGAAGATAAATTGATAAACTTGAGTTATTAAAAGGCAAAAACTTGTACGTAGTTTAGCCAAGGTCGGCGAATAAAAGTCATAAGGAATGCCTATCAACATGTTATGTAATGCTTTGTTGCATATTCAGTTCTTTTTCAGTTCATTTATTAATAATATTTATAACATACTGCTCCTTCAGTTTAGAAATCACTATGCTTGGAATAAATTACATAAATGCAATGGAAAAATTAATTTATCAAGCTTGAATACTGATCTTCCAAGAAAATCCGAAGTTGTGCATCAAACTTTACAGGCCCAAAAGTGCTCCTTTGGTCTGCTGTTGAGAAGGATGTCTGGAGCACCTGGGCAGCAGGGCTATCGATCTTCCTACCCTCAGCGAATAGGTTTGATGGGGGGTAGGACGTGCCCTTTTAAGTAAAATTCTAATCACATGGTCCTCAGAGAAGTATTTGATAGAACAAGAAAGTAAATAGAAATAGAAACATTTTGCAATTAACTCATGCTCAAAGTCGAGCGTTGTAGAAATAAAACGTCGGTTAATCGTTTCAACTAAATGCTCCACCGGTTTACACAATCCTATTTTAGATGTGGAATAATACCGTATATAAAATTGCATATTCTATTTGTACATATAGTGCCCTCGTCATAAATTTGGCCCCTCTCTCCCTCTCTCTGTGCAGGCGTCCCTGGGTGCTGAACGAGTCAATGAAGGATAGGTCCCTAACTTTGGATGAAAGGATAATCAATTGTTTTAACTGCCGTGTGAACGAAATTCTTGTTTCCATACTCATACAGATTATCTTATATCTTAGCATTGTGACTTAAATTAAAGTTGAATGCAATCTTGATGAAACTTAGTCGTTAACTTACCTTTGGAAAGGAACTCCTAAGAATACGAGTTCCAACATTAATGTAAAATTCACCATTGAAACATATATCATATTTTCCAGTATGCTGAATAACTGGTGATGTGTGCAACGTGAAATCAATGTCAAATGGTAGGCAGGGTGGATTCAAATCATTGACCAAAGCCTCGACTTTTAGTTGATTGATTGTTGCAAGACTCTTGTCTGATGCTTGAGCAAGCAGTTGTGTTATCTTGTCTTCAAAATCTGTCTTTTCGTCAACCATTTCTTTCGTTTTCTCTGCAATTTCTTTACCCTCTGCAACGATAGCTTTGAGCTTGTTGAGGTTATCTGCAAGTACTTTTGATTCCTTGTATCTGTTTAGTAATAGCTGAAATGAGATAGATTTGACCAGCTTATTAATCAATCAAGCAATCACAATCAAACGATCAATTAATCAATCAAACAAACAGTCAAATATAATACTGAACAAACTGGAGAAATAAGCTGAATTTTTCTGCCCGGCTGGTGGGCATGTTTTAAAACCATCGCTTCAAGAAATAAAATATGGATTTAATTTTGAAATGCGAAACTAGACTCGTTACACAAGTCTCAATATCGCTCATTGAATAAGAATCAGATGAAAAATATCGAAAGAATACAAGGAATCATGTCGTAAGTCTAATGTAAAACGCGCTTTATCTCTAGATTTTAACAATGGATTTTATTCCTAGATTTTATCAAGGACACTCAAGTTTTACACTAAATATTGATTCTATATCTCTTCTATCCAGAAAAGGAAATTTTTGGATACGATAATGAAATCTAAATATTGCATTTGAACGTAATGGTGCATTGTGATTTTAAGTTTGGCTTATTAAAGTTTCTCTCTAAAGAGAGTCAGGGTGTTGCAGCTACAGAATGAATAAAAAAAGTAAAAAAGTATCACATATTTATCATAACAAAGAGATTTTTAGAAACTATTGTGAGAAATTATATTGAGAAATTATTTGGGATTAAATTTCTATCTTTATTCTAATATCATTTTATAGTTTGATAAATGTCTAGTTTTAAACGTGATTTTCACGTTTATTGCACTTCTCAGTCAACTTTCGCTGTTCTTGGAGTAGACAAAAAGTCATTTTTATCGCAGGATATTTACTGTTTTGCATAGATTTCGACTTGAAAGTTATTCATTAATAGTTTCTTTACAGCAAACCTAACTGGCAAAAAAAAACGTCTGGCAAAAATATTCTAATTTAAGTTAATCTCTTT
>REGM01000607.1:7337-25017 GCA_004194415.1 Aurelia aurita
TGATTCGTTGCTAGGCAACCAAAAAACAAGGGAAATTTGACAAATTTATAGCTTCTTGACAAGAAAAATTCTATTTAATTAATTACTCTACCGATTTTCTCCAAAATTGTTGCAAATAGTAGGAAACATATCATAGATTCAAAATACATACTTTGTAGCAATTTTCAGTATCTATTTTTAGCATAATTAGCTATAAATTATTCTTTTGTTTCATGTGCTGATTATCTTCGCAGTTTTTGGCCCTTTTTCTAGTAAATATGGACTCAAATTGACTTAAATAATGAAGATGAACCAAATTAGATGCAATTTATTTATATTTTACACTTCTTAATTAGAACAATGACGCCATAAAGGTGAATGATGTCATAGATATTAAATTTTGCTAATGTCAGCAAATTTGAAAAATTATATATCAAATGAAAGTACTCATCAAAAGCAATCGAATGGTCTATGTTTGAGATCAATCGGACAAGCGAGGCAAAAACTATGGACGTTCTAATCTTTTTTTTGTTGACCACTCTCCAAATATGGTGTTACTGTGATCACGTGATCAAAGTAAGAACAATGATATGTAGAAATTTTAATTGCCAACTTAATTTTACTAAAAGTCACCAAGCCTGGTTGTCATATCTTATGTGGTTTTAGCGCAGTGTAGCAAAGTGTGTTAGGGGGGGCGAAAAACGCCCCCCCCCCAGTACAAATAGGGTTAAAGGAAAATTTTGGAAATTTTGAAGCAAAAATGACACTTTCTGATTATAGTTTAACTGATCTAGAGTGGTGGATACAAAACATAAACAATGCACAAAGAAAAATCAATCATGGTAACCCAGATATTGTCCTTTATACTGATGCGTCAAAGACAGGTTGTGGTGCCAAAATTGAAAATGGCGATTGTACTGGAGGTATATGGTCAAAAAATGAGTCTGCAAAGCACATAAATTCATTAGAATTATTAGCCGTCAAACTGTCTCTCATGTCACTGTTACATGGAAACCATAATAATCAAGTTAGAATTACGAGTGACAATACCACTGCGGTGTCATATATTAATGAAATGGGTGGATGTAAATCACCTCAGTGCAATGAAGTTACAAATTGAGATCTGGAAGTGGGCTGTGGCCAGAAATATATGGCTATCAGCAGCCCACATTCCAGGTTGTGACAATGTGAGTGCTGATGCACTTTCAAGGAAATTTAACATGGAATTGGAATGGATGTTGTCTAAACAAGTATTCCAAAAAATCATTTCACATCTCAGTGACCTACAGAGAGATTTATTTGCAAGCAGGCTCAATGCCCAAAATTGCAGAACTATGTGTCATGGAAACCTGATCCCATGGCTAAACATATTGATGCATTTACTGTTGATTGGTCACAGTATTCATTTTATGCATTTCCTCCATTCTGTCTGATTTCTAGATGTGAACAGAAAATTGTCCAAGAGAAAGCAACAGGCGTTCTAGTGATGCCAGTGTGGTCAAGCCAAGCATACTTCTCAGTAGTGATGAATCTTCTTATAGATATTCCTCTATTAGTGAGGGCAACTGCCAAGAATCTTATTCATCCAAGGTTGGACTCGCCACATCCACTAAATCGCAGCCTAGCGCTGATGGTATGCAAATTGTCAGGCAATCCCTGTTTGAGTGCAGCATTTCTCCAGAAATTGCCGATGTCATCATGTTCTCTTGGTGAGAAAGTACAAAAAAGCGATACAACGTTTACATCAATCAATGGAAACAGTTTTGTAGCCAAAGGACATGTGATCCATTGCATCCAACTGTGAACGATGCGTTGTGCTATTTACACAGTTTGTATGAAAAAGGTTTGAGCTACTCATCTATAAATACAACATGTTCAGCTATCTCTAATGTTGACAACAATTACAATCAACCTAATCATGCATCAATAGGAAAGCACCCATTTGTTTGTAGATACCTCAAAGGAATATTCAATAAGCAGAAGCCAGTCCCAAAATATAACACCATTTGGTCTGTTGACCTTGTTCTTGATTATCTTAGTCTCCTGTGGCCTCTGGATAAATTCACTCTGAAGGAGTTGACTTTGAAATTAGTCATGTTAATTGCTTTAACGACGGGACAACGTTGCCAAACACAAACTTACCTAGACATCTCTGATCCATACATGAAGAAAAATGAGGATTGTTTTGACTTTGCACTAACAGAACATCTCAAACAAGATAGACCTGGGAAAGTGTTTGGAAATGTGAGATTGTACAAATATCCTATCAAAGAACGATGCGTATATGAAACACTAGAGTTCTATTTGAAAGCGACAGAAAATTCAAGAAATTCAACTAGTCTTTTAGTATCATTCATTAAGCCTCATAAAGCTGTGACATCATCAACTATAGGACGTTGGATTAAATCTGTTTTAGCCTCAGCAGGCATTGATACAAACGTGTTTTCAGCACATAGCACAAGATGTGCCTCGACGAGTAAGGCTGTTGCAACTGTCCCTGCTGACATGATGATTCGAACTGCAGGATGGAATGAAGAATCAACTTTTCGGAAATTTTATCACAGACCAGTTGCATTAACAAACCAGTTGTGTGCTTCTGTATTGCAATAAATAAATAAAACAAGTGGAGCATTGTGTTTAGTTTACTGCATGATATGAAAATAACTAATAAATTTTGTGCTCCTTGCTTTAAATTCTCATGGTAGCCCGGATGAAACATATGATTTGGTAGAATTTAAAATTAAACGAGACTTACCTGTAAGTTGAAGTTTGATGATAATTCTGCCAAATCATTTGTTGCAAGGAGGGTTAACATGCCCATAGCAACCCTACAGTGACCCTCCCTTTTTTCCTTAAGTTTTCATGATGTTAACTCCCCTATCAGGACCACAAAATGATCTTTAAAGTACTGACCCGCGGCGGTGCCTGCGCATCTCATGTTAACCCTCCTTGCAACAAATGATTTGGCAGAATTATCATCAAACTTCAACTTACAGGTAAGTCTCGTTTAATTTTAAATTTCATATCAACATTATCAAGCATCTCCGATCAGGTCGACATCTAAATCGAATTGAAAAGTTGCAGTGAGCAAATTTAGAACGAATTAAAGCAAGCTACAGGCATGATCTTATTCTTCAAACATGGCTAATGGGGGCCTTTAATTAACCAAAAATATGATATCACGAAATAGAATGTTTTATTTTTATTTCCTGGGTAATAGTGTTAAATTCAAACACTTATTAGATCCAAATTACTTGAAAAGTATTTCTAGTAATTGCAATCCTGTCTTGAAAACCGGTGCGTAGAAGGCTTTAAAAGTGTTTTGAATGCTCGGTTACTGTTAATTTCGGTTAAGAAGAAAATGACATAAGCCTCCAAATAAATCTTGAAATTATGCTTCTAGACGTATCAAGGAAATTTTGATGAAATAACGAAATAAACTTGGAGCAAGTCTAATAAACATCAGGCTCGGTGGTGTTGCTTTCACGCACCTCTACTTTTCCGAACCTTACAAGAAGGCAGCAAAAGATAAAAAGAAGAATAACTTTTTCATTCAATCTATAACAGAACTTCACAACATCGTTAACTTCATATGTATCTTAATCAAATACAACGATAGCATAAGAACAGAACCAGTGTCATAATGGAGTGTGAATTGTGTCATTACTTTTTTCAAGTAACAAATGACTCTACAGTTAGGGAATTAAACATATTAAACATTGAAAATTAATCATTAAGCATATAAGGAACGGGTCATTAATACTTGCCGGGGAGGGGGCGGAAGACATTTGCAAATATTTGATGGAATTTTCGTCCCCCCTCTCTGATTTACCCAAAAATTTTCGTCCCCCCTCCAACATTGCAGAAAATATTTTCAACCCCCCTCTCAATATATATTTACATATATAAACTTGTGTATATACCAGTGAAACTTGTGTATATACCTGAATATATACCTGTACTTATGGTACATGTGTCACTATACCTCGGCAGGTGCACTTCTATACAAGAAGTGATACACAAGCTTGTCTGTAAATTCAATGAGAAAGGGGGGAAATTTTTTGAAATCCTAGGACGTAGGATTTGGAAAAAAGGGGGTAATTTTACAATGTGGTCAGTGAATTTTGATAAAGGATATTTCAGTTGAAACCAAATATTTGCAGATAATGGTTGTTGTTGAATGTTTTTTCTTTAAATGAGTAATTACAAATGACTAGTCACAAGGAATAATAAAGTTGAAGTTGAATAATAAGTATCCCTTTCTATATTGTTCAATACAAAACAGTCAGTGATGTCATAATCTTTGCTTCACTCCATCAAAATTGATGACATGACATCAAAGAACATCTGGGCATAACTGTCTTCATGAAATACTGGTAATATACTTTTGCCAATTGTCGAGACACTGATATCCAGTCCAGGTGTATGAAGCTGTGTGTGTAAAATAATTACCCCCAAAAGCTAAAATTACAAAAAATAGCTTTATGTTAGGCCTAAACTGAGGGCAAATGAATATACTTTTTTGCCCTGCAAATGCTATGGAGAAGAATCCACTTACTAAAAAGGCATCAGTTTCTGAAAACTCTTGTAATTGCAATTTGCAAAGCGAAACCCTCTGCATACATACCAGAAAATCGTATCGCAGGCATAAAAACTCACAGTAGTACAGAATTAGAAATCAGGTAGCTTTAAAGCCACAGCCATCGTTTCCTGGAAGAAACATAAGTCGACTCCATACGAGCCTCGTTTGCGATTCGAGGCTATATCAAAAACGCGGGAAAAGAGGGAAAAGGAGAGTCATATTACAGTACCTTCCCAGTTTCCAAGCTCATTCGAAATATTTACAAGTAGAAAAGGAAAGTACATGAAGTCGAACAAAGATTGTCGTGGTATAGCAAAAGAGGGAAAAGTCGCGGTTTCGGTGATTGTGAAGATTTTCTTTAGACATTTTCATACCCCCTCCTTGAGATGTGCTTTATTTTTCGTCCCCCCTCTCTTTGAGTAGGTAAAATTTTGGTCCCCCCTCCCAGATGTCTTCCGCCCCCTCCCCGGCAAGTATTAATGACCCGTCCCTAAGAAATTCATTAGAAACTTTTGGTAGCAGAAGTGTCCTAGAAACTACCTATAAGGATTCCACTTTCCGTATTTCTGCTGCTATTTTTCTTCAAGTTGGCGGACAATTTAGAATTGAATGATCCTTTTTTAAATAAAGCTTTTATGGTAGGCAAATACTTTGCGAATTATTGAGATTTTCTCTTCTCGGTCAAAGACTTCCTCAAATTGCTTGAAAATGGTATAAGAAATAAATCTCCCAACCTCGTCCCCAGGACCTTTCCCAACAGGACAAAAGGCCCTGGGGACGAGGTTGACCATCTCCTCTCTTGGCCCATGTCGCTGTTTTAAGACAGTTATTCACGTATTTATCCCAAGCTAAATCTAATCGCTTTACCTTCTCCAGCTGAAGTGAAACGTATGGCAAAAACATCTTCTCACTGTATTCCTCAAATGTGCTGCATTCTTTGGGCCTGAGCATTTGTACGATGACTGCGCCATCCAAAACAATGCAAGTTACATGTGGGGCAGATTCACCTTTTGCGATTAAGGGCTTCAGATATCCAAGAAGACCACTGTTGCAGCCTCCCTTTTAACGCTGATCCTTCCGCTAAAGAAGGTCTTCGTGTATTTTCGGTCTTCGTGTGGAAAACTGCCTCTAAATTCCCTCGTTTTAGCTGGTAGCCAATATAAAGGTGACCAAACAGAGGAGCATCATTCTTCGCAGCATTCAGTTTGAGATCGATTTTGCTTTCTTTCCGCTTTCCATGATTGCTGAAACTGCTGACTTATCCAGATGAATTTTCTCTTTCAGGGAGACTGAACTGGCCATCCATCTACTGCTTACAAGGGCGTCACCAAGGAGTGGACTAGGGTGGACATTTAAGACAGTTTTTCTGAGGGTAGTTTTTATTCATAAGCAAACACGATGTAAAAAAGGATGGGTATACCTTTCAGAACATAATTCCTTACTAAGTCCACTTTTTAAGGCTGGCGACGCCCCTGACTGCTTACAAACTCTTCATATTGCTTTTGACCAAGGGATCTTAATTTCGGAAGTCTGCTGTGCACTTCTGGATCACATATGCTTTTATTCTCAAGTGAAAACAGATCTTTTATTTTTTTTCTAAACGGACTTCCAAGCTTATAAAGGGTATTGACGTATTTTGCAAATCGCTTGTTGAAGGCAGAGCAATCTTCATGATGTGCTGTACTTATAGTTGGTTCTTTTTCCGTATTTTCTTCAAATCCTTGCACTATCCTTGCAACTTTTGGACCGGAGACCATCCAACCTCGAAGGTCATTGCTACTCAGTGGCGTAACGCAGTTTTCGTCTTCTCGCAGCTTTGCTAAGGTTACCTGATGCGAATGCCTTGTCCACTTGTTGAAGAAACAATAAGAAAGGTTAAATAAGAAATATAAGAGGTATTACCAACCGGCTGCTCCTCCGTGTTGTTCTTACTGCTCTCGAGGACTGGGGCAGAGTTAGTTGTTATGTAGGATCTTCTTGTGAAGGGAACTCTCTATTTTCGTTGTGTTTTATATAAGAATTTGTATATTTGCATGTTGTTATGCACGGATATCGCTTAGGATTCACTACAATATTCCTATACACACCTGTACACATCTATACGTACTGTATACATTCTATATGCACAGCTATACGTACTATATACATTCTATATACACTCTTTATACTTATTACATACAGTATATGTTTAGGACCTTGAATTATATACATTATAGACACCCTATAAGTATATGTTTCGGGACATTAGAATTCCCAAACATTAAGGCCTTGCCCCATTTGGGCATAAAATTTTGGTTTCCATGGCAACCATGCTTTCTAAAACGGTTGAAAAAATTGTCTCTCATTACTTAATCAATTTCAGGCATAATATAGTCCCGAAACCATCTGACATTCAAAAGCGCAACTTTAAAATTGAAGTAACCAAGAGGCTTTCAAAAAAAACTTTGTCAACTGGTTACCATGACAACAGGCCATTTTTGAAGTTGCTTCTATATCAAAAATTGATCGGTTGACCAAGTTCTATATATGTGCCAAGTCTCATGCTAGTATTCAAAAGAGCATGATTTTTTCACTTATTTCCTGGACTACAGTGGATGATATAAGTTATATATTTCGTCATTATAAATTCGACAACGTGACAACAGTGTCACCATACTTGGAAAGTAGTTGGCTGGGTTGAGAAAATATCAATGAAACTTTTGTAACTGTTGAATTTTAAGTCTAATATAGTTTCAACTTATGCCAGTAAACTGATAAATGAGAACATGTTTTGTACAAACTTCTATCCCTGTTCCATTCCCCGTTCCATTCCTCGTTCGATTCCCCATTCCATTCCCCCGTTCTATTCCCAATTCTATTCCCCCAATCCATTCCCCATTCCGTTCCCCTTTATACAGATAGCCGCTGTGGTTTGTGAGTTTATTATTATTATCGATTTATTTATCGTTGGATTAAAAATACAATAGCTAAATAAATAGTAGCTAATTAATTCCAACGTTAAAACAATTTATATACAATATTACATAAGAAAGTAGTGAGTAAAATATTTACAAGTTATCAAAGTATACAATATAAAACGGAAATCTAAAAACATTTATCATAAGTAGCCCAAGTTTGGAATAAAAATGTGGTAAAAGTATTTATCATAAAAAGCCCAAATTCTGAATAAAAATGCGGCATAATTTGCAAGGACAATTTTCTCCGTACCAATTTTTTATCTTCGTTTTAAACTGACAAAGGGATTCTGAATTCCGTATCGTTGGTGGTAACGTTTGCCACAGCTGCGGACCTTTAAATCGGACGCTTTCTGTCCCGTTGTTGACTGATCTTACCCTTGGTTGAACAAATTCGTTATTGTTACGCAAATTGTAGTGAATTGTATTTTCACAGAATATTTCCTGCATAAATGAAGGATTCAGGTCATTTCTAGTTTTGTACATCTCGATCATAAGTATTTGCAAGTTCTTTGTATGAACAGTAACTGCACAGTCCTTCTGTAATAGCTCACTAAAAGAAGATTCGGTGTCCTTATATGTAATTCTCAAGGCCCTTTCCTGTATTTTGTTGATTTTTTGGTTAAGCTGCCTGCTGTGAAACATCCAGATTAAAGGACAGTATTGAAACTGACTGGTAATAAATGCCCTCATTAAGCTTCTTAGTTTGTTCTGATCCATATACGGGGATATGCGAGCAAGTGCATAAAGTTTATTGCTAGCTTTTTTAATTACTTCGCCTTCGCCTTATCCCTTTTAAACAATTAGGGGTTGTCCCAAGTAAGTATAAACTTGAGACACCAGCTTTGTAGACAACAGCTTATAATGGAAACTGCTTGGATTTTTCACGACGGGTGTAATCAGGGATAAGCTCTATACATAAATAGCTAAACGATAGCCTGTTCACACCAGAGAACCAGAACAGGAGGATAAACGAAGGACAGATTCCACAAAGAGGGCGAGGTTTTCAAGAGGAACAAAACTTCTTCATAAGAAACTCAAATTTCAGATCACCAACAAAATAGAGAAACTTGAGTACTGGAAAACTAAACAGAGCTATGGTTTCATATAACTGGCTATGGAATGTTCACAAACGCACAGGAGACCCCCAACCAATAATTCAACGTGAATTTGAGGAACTTACTAAGAAAATGTTAAGAAACTTTCAGTGCTCACAATCTGATAAATTTTAGAAACTTTCAGTTACTGAGTCAATTTCTTAGTTTCTTATAAACAAAATTAGGAGTAAATACACATTTTTTTATAAGAAACTTGGATCAGGCCATATAGTACTAAAATTTTTTTAATTTTTTTCTTATTTGTTAAATGCTTGAATTATTATGTAGGTTCCAACACTGCTGGAGATATTGTGATAAATCGCAATTTACTCTCTTATACTAATTCGGAAATGTCTGTAAACCAAGAATCTCTCGAAGAAATCAACACAGTTGTACATTTTTGAACTCCATATTCCATTCTCATATACGACTACATTTCATCATCTCATCTCAACACAACTGAGTCGTTAAAGTTAGTTGATGGAGCTAAAGCCAACGTCGTTCCAAAAATAGTTTCAATTCAACTCAATTGAAATTTAGTACACAATTGAATTGACCAATCAGCGCTTGCCTTTCCACGCATGACTGAAGTGATCACGTGAAATTGGAACCACAGAAACAAACTGATCACGTGAAGTTGTTGATCACACAATGTTGTTAAATTTTCATTGGCTAAGATACCAGATCTATTTTTATCTTACCCAGTCCCCTGCATATGCAGCTCTGAGTTAGCTATTTATCTCCGTCAACTAACTTTAACTTGACATACAATATATTTCTACGCCCTAACCTTCTTTATATTCTAAACCAATCAAAATATAGTCAACAGGAAAACGTTTGTCATCAAATTACTTTTACGTAAGTTCTTGCATTATACGCTAATTGGTCTACATAATGAAACATACCATACCTCTGATGGGTATACGCGCATGCGAGGCTATGACGCACATGGAGTACTCTATTTTTTAACTAATTAATCAACAGTAACTACAACAACAGATTCAAACAATGCAGATTATGCGCATGCAAGGTTTTTCCCAACAGATATGTTTCTTGACATATAAAACATCATGTGGGAAAAAAATGTGTTCGATTACGTTCAAAATATAAGACCTGTACTCAAGGGGGGCTTTGGGGGGGGGGGGGTACCAGAACACTCAGTAGGCCTTAATTAGCTTTAATTCAGCTACCATTTATTCAGCCTACGATAAATAAATAAACTAGCAATAACATTAGTCAGAGAGTGCTGCGAACTGGGTTTACTCACAAAAATGTTCCTCAAAATGTTTAACCCTATTCTAACCGGGTAAATTTTTATCGATTTTCTACCGGGGGGGGGCGCTTTTTGCCCCCCTAATTATCTCTGCAACTATAACAGCAATGCTAATGAGACTTGCACTGTATCATAATTGAACAAAGGAGAATCCAAAAATAGCATTAATTAGCTTGTAGTCACGTGACTGGTTGCTAGGCAACCAAAAACAATGCAAATTTTGACAAAATCGAGCTATTAGCACAAAAAGGTCTATTTTTACTAAATAACTGGGTAAAATCACAAAAAAACTATCGAAATATCTGCTTGATATACTTACTTTGCAGTTTCATGTAGTTTTATATCAATATTTTTGGTTTCGAATTAATTAACTAATTAATCATGGACAATAAGATTCAATGCAAAATTGTTAGCCAAATAATGATGCTTAAACACCATTAATTTCGCATTTACTTGGTGAAATCAGACGTCTTCATCAATATTTGAAGTCATTCCATGATTTTTTCATCCAAAAATTACGACTTAATTAGAAATATGAGGTCATAAAGATTGATGACATCATACAATTTAAAAATTGCTGATGTCAGCAAATATAGATAAATTATATATCAAATGAAAGTACTCATTGAGACAAATCGAATGGTATATATATTGATGAGATTTGAGAAGAATTAAAGAAATTAAAGCCATTTTAGTGATTTTCTTAATGACCTGTCTCCAAATAAGGGCATCTGGTGGTCACGTGGTTAAACAATAGGCAAAATTTTAATTTTTTGGTTACCAACTAAATTTTAATAAAAGTCAAAACAATGTCCTCATGTAAGAGTCCTCTAAAGTCCTGAAATCATGAAACTCTAAAAAATAGATACAGTTGCATGACAAATTGGTTGGTATATTGCCCTATGATACTTTCAATACTGCGCATGCGCTAATTTCTGTGTTGACCCACAGTGATATCATTTGACAGCCAAAAAATTGTTAAGAAAAACTTATTATGACAGTTAGTTCGTACGTTCGTAAGATATCGCTCGCAAGTTTTTAATTCAACTCGAATAGATTTGCGGCTCCGCCGCAATGATGATGATCAAGATCAAACTCGGACGAAAATTTGGAAAAACCCGAAAACCAGGACGAAAATTTGGGAAAATCCGAAAACCCGCAAACAAAAATTCAAAAATCCCGAAAAGTGCACTTTGTAACCAAATTTTGTAATTGCCAAAGTTTGTTATAGTCATTCTTTGTTATTTTTACTTCACTGACTTCCTCCCTTTACCAACAAAATGCAGTACCTAATGATGACCAGAGATCTTGAGACTTGCGAGTAAGGAGCCCCTCGATCAGAAGGTAGCTAATTTACCTTTCAAAACAATAGTCTGTTATTAAATGCAGGGGCGGACTGGCTCAGAAATTTTCACCGGTCATGGAGGACTTAAAGGGGCCCTAGTGGGTATGGTCTGAAACATGAGGGTGTGGTGAAGATAAAATTCGGTTGCAATCAGCGGCATGATCAGGCAAATAACGTGGGTGTATGAAAATGAGGGGGTCTGGGAGCAAAGCCCCCAGGAAAATTTTAAAGGACACGCCTCCTACTTTGGCTTAGAACACTTCTACAAATCCCATGTTTGCCAGTGCTAAAATAAAATGTTGACCATTTTGTAATGGTTTTTTTTATAAGAATATTGCTACATTTTTCTCAACTTTGAACTAACTCTCGTGCAGCAAATTATAACTAATCGATTTC
This sequence comes from Aurelia aurita, assembly GCA_004194415.1. Classification (NCBI taxonomy): domain Eukaryota; kingdom Metazoa; phylum Cnidaria; class Scyphozoa; order Semaeostomeae; family Ulmaridae; genus Aurelia; species Aurelia aurita. The sequence continues at coordinate 18,964 of REGM01000607.1, forward strand.
TAAATCCCCAAATCCTCATGAACAAGTTTTATCTTGGTCCATTCATTTCAAGTCTTTAGAAAATTTGATGGACGTTTTTTTTCGAGACCGAACATTTTAAGAAACTCCATTACAGCTGAAGAAACAGAAGAATAAAAAATTTACAAAAAATCCTTGAATATATTTATGGATTTTAGTTAAAATTAAGTAATAAATCTTCAAAATCAGTCCAGTGTACGATTTATCGTGGCCTGTCAAAAGTGGATAGTTTCTATTTGACGCACGCGGTATTTTGTAAACGAGGTTTTTAATCTTTAACTTTGAGAAGGATCTTTCGAAGTTGACTTGAGTGACCGAAAATGTGCATACGACTTTGTGCGACAAGTATAGTTTGTCGCAGGTCCTCTCGTGGAGTCGATAGTGTGATAGAAGCCTTAAATCACACGTTTCGTTGACCTAGTTTACTAACAATGAAGGATTTTAATGTATAGTGACTGAGATGTCCTTTGTGTCCAGTATTCGAAAGGGGACAGCAAAGAAAAAATTTCTTTTTTTGCAAAAGGGGCGCCCTTTCTGCCAGACTTTGAAGGGGCCCACCGGCCTCCACCTACTGATTAAATCTTATGGCCCTTCCAAATCTCGATCTCGCACCAACTCCAAATCGACATCGCGATGTCATAAAGTATTAAGAGAATTTCAATCATATTTCTTCAGGAGCTTTTAACACATTATCTAGTCAATTGATCGATTCAATAACCAGTTTTATTGTACAGACGTTTACCATACTTTTTTGCAGCGTTTATAAACGTCATAACCGCACCAGCTTCAAGAAATTGATAAACCCGTGTGACGTCTGAAACCCGAAAACCCGCACATTTTGTATACAATACCCAAAACCCGAGCTCAAAAAATGGCTAAACCCGTAACCCGTCAAGCATCCAAAACCCGAAATCCTCCACGTTTTTAAGAGAAATCCCGAAACCCGGGGGCCAAAATTGGCTAAACCCGCAATACGCGAAATCCCAAAGCCCCCCTCCTTAAGGAATGGTCTGTGTTATTACTGAAGATGAAGGGTTCAACGACATTTATCATGATATCTTTGAATTTTGCTTTTGAAGCTTCTTAGCTCTTTCCGACGAACTTAGTACTAGAGTTTCTTAAATGTTTGGCCATCCTAGTACATGTTTCTTATAAACCACTTTCTCATAAAAAACGTGTAATGCAAGAATGTTAAGTCAGAAAATTGAAACAATCAGCTCCTGGAATCTTCAGAAATTTTTTATATTCAATTTCTTCCGATTAAAAATTCATTTTCCTCCAAAAAATGGGGAAAATGACGAGGTCTAAATCCCTATTTCAGTGTCAATACATTTTTAAGTGACCTGGGGGAGTTAAAGCTGCAAATTACAAACGCTTCTTTATCTTTTTTAATCGAGGTAGTTCGGTTTCTTAATTTCTGAAAAATTGAATGTAGACATTGAGGCAGAGCGCCTTAATTTGTGTTTAAATCAGGGAGATTAGAGATGGGCCTAAGTTGCCATGCAAATTTTTATGCTGTGACTATGGAATGCCTCATTCATTCATTGACTCAGATGAACTACCCTCATCTCATGATAATCCACCTTTTCTTACTGAGGGCGCCAAAGCGGAAATTTTTCTATTGTTTGAGATTTTGCATTTCTGAGTCCAGAATCTCGTTCTGCGTACAAAGTTTAGTATGATAACAAATTTTCACATTCATATCTGTCTTTATTTTGAAATTATGGCCACACAAAGAATTTGAATTCATAAGGGCATTGAGTCAAACAATTGAAAACAGTTTTCTGACGAGTGTGCAATTGACATCTTCATAAACGGCGCGAAAACTACTCGTCACGTGGGAAGTCCATCAACAAGTCATTTTGTCCGTGGGAAAATTGAACACACTATTTTAAAGTTTGTCCTAACTATGATGTCCACGGTCAAAGTTTGAATGCTTGACGGGTTACGGGTTTAGCCATTTTTTGAGCTCGGGTTTTGGGTATTGTATACAAAATGTGCGGGTTTTCGGGTTTCAGACGTCACACGGGTTTATCAATTTCTTGAAGCTGGTGCGGTTATGACGTTTATAAACGCTGCAAAAAAGTATGGTAAACGTCTGTACAATAAAACTGGTTATTGAATCGATCAATTGACTACATAATGTGTTAAAAGCTCCTGAAGAAATATGATTGAAATTCTCTTAATACTTTATGACATCGCGATGTCAATTTGGAGTTGGTGCGAGATCGAGATTTGGAAGGGCCATAAGATTTAATCAGTGGTGGACAAGCAAGTGTTGGAAGTTAATGTTGTGAAGAGCAGGATTTTGTGATTAATTTTCTGGATAATTGTTTGTTTACATCCACTAAACAAATGGACTGTGGATTGATAAACATTCGTGGGGACCCTCGGTGAGTTTTTATTTGCATTCTTCGTAAAACGAACCACAAACATTGTCTTCATTCCTTGACCAAACTAGGCCACCGCAACGGAATTTCTGAAATCGAGCAAGTGCGATTCTCAAATATCAAGTTTTAATCTTTAACTGCTCAATATTTGCTGCTCTCCGAACGTTTCAGCCAAGGTCTAGACCAAAGTTTAAGGTAGAAATGCTTGCATCAAGTTTAGAACGGCGTAATTTCATGAATATTTGGAATATCGGAAAAGTTCGCGAGGAAAATGTGCTCGTAGGTTTGCTGAACACGTGCAAGTAAAAACATTTGGACAATTTTGTAACAGATTTTACACCGGGTTTTTTTTAGAGGGAAGGGGTAAAAACTGGCCAAAAGGGGGCGTTTCCCGTCATGTGATCACATATTCTCAAACTTAACTGGCCTTCAAGGTGTGAACGTTTTTAGGGTGTGTCAGCCCGTCAGCTAATCAAAGAAATGGAGCCTTTGCTAACATACACCTATCAGTAAAAGTAGCTCATTGTCAGCTGTATTAACAGAGAAATGAGCTTTTGAAAAAAGATGGTCACAAAAACCACTGTAACAAAATTACTAATCATCAACAATAACCCACTAACGCATTTTTTGATTGATTGAATGATTCTTGTTCAAGAAACGGTTTTCGCAATATCTAGTGGCAAAAAGAGTTATTTTTTAATTGATCTTCGTAATGTTGAAGAATTTAATGTAATTCTTTAATAGGATGTCTTAACATAATCCGTAAGTAACATGATATCACGGTAAAAATGGCATTTGTTCCTAATTTTGACATGTTCTATCGATATTTTTCAATGCCTCGCATTCTTTAGCAGTACCTTGTAATGTAGTGATTTTTTCTCACAAAAAGATGCGAGTAGAGGTGGAAGCAATGCAGTGAAAGTCTTCTTCGGTCAACTTGTGCTTTTGATGATTAGTGGTTTTGTTTGTTTGGTTTGATTAGTGGTTTTTGCGACCATCTTTTTCAAAAGCTCATTTTTCTGTTAAGACAGCTGATAATGCGCTGATTTTTACGCATTAGGTGTATTTTATGTTTTATTTAGTGCTGTATAAATTTCATTAAATTTTGCATTCAGAAAGTTTTTCGGAAATTTTTTCATCTTCATTTTTTTTTGGCCCACCCATTACATCATGAACAATGAACACGTAGTTTTTACAAGTAACTAAGAATTTCAGCCAGTATGGAAAGTTTGAAATTATCAGATTTTGAGTAGGCCTACTCAGAGCTTTTGAGGAGTTTCTTATGAGTTCCATAACATACTTCCTGTATCCTCGTGATATTTTCAAAATGAAATTTGTTGAAGCCTTTTCAGTGCTTAGACATTACTACTCATGTACCTTACGAGCAATATGATACAGGAACAAGTGACAATAATGTAAAAATATGCAGTTGCTTAAATAATTGTTCACGATACTGGAGTTTCTTAATTTTGTAGCGATCTGAGAGTTGAGTTTCTCATTAAGAGTTTCCTGTAAAAAATACTTGTGTGATGTATATCATTGGTTCCTCAGCAGTTGGAAAAAACTTTAGCTTCAAGTTTCTCATAAACTGACTCGTGTCAAAAAACGTTTAGGGAGAATTTGTTGCCAGTATTGGCGTTCGATACAACATCATGAAATAACTTTCATGACGTTCATCGATAAAAAATAATTCCTGTTGCAATGAACTGACGACGAACTGACGACATGATGGACTGACGTTACCCCCGTATTCAAGGTTATTATCTGACGATTCTGATCACATGACCTCACAATCTCAAAGTGTCCATGTGGTCGCAACTGATGTCATTCTTTCGAGTGAGCATACACGCACGAGCGCAAGAGAGGGAAACTTCTGTTCTCTGAAACAAACTAAACAGTCAAATGGCGTTTACATGTACAACATTGGTAATTGCTTCTACTTTGCTCGCATCAGTATATGGAAAACTTCAACCAGCTCAGTGTCTCACTGGTGAATTTCATAAAGCAAATCCAGGACCCGAGACAAGTGACTATAAGGCCTGTCTGGCCTACAAGAACAAAACCTGCTGTACTGCTGATTTTACAAAACAACTGGCGCAATCACCGGTAAAAATTGGCAATTTCTCTTGGAATACATGCATCAAACCACTAAGTAAGAAATGCGAGGCATACATGAAAGAGGTGGAGTGCTTTTATCAATGTTCCCCAAATGTTGGTTACTTCAAGGGGGCATACAAGGGATCATTTACTGGCGTGCCTGTCTGCAGTACATTTTGTGATGCTTGGTTTGATGCTTGTAAATCTGACCAAACTTGTGCCAAAAATTGGATCACAGACTTTGATCTAAATGCTAATAAAGAAAACAAATGTAAACCAACCTCACCTTGCAAGACTTTCTCAGAGGTTTATGGAAATGCAGAGGGTCTTTGCCATGAAATGTGGGGTGCTTCATTCAAGTATGTGAAATCTAAAGCTAGGCATGATTGTATGCACTTGAATGCTTCAGATCCAACAGGCATCAGCATGAATTACAAGGTGGCAGAAAAGCTAAGCAAAGTTGGTTCTTCTGGACTTAGGACTGGATCTGCATACTTGTATTTGACTGTATTGTTTTCATTGTTTGGAGTGGTTCTGTTGTAAAATAATTTTTTTGATATAACATTAGCTCAGGAGTGACTGATATGTGCCTTGCTGGAGCCTAGGAAGTTCTAATGTCTCGTTAGTATGTTACTTCCAAAGGTGTGGTGTGAATAAAATCAGAAAATATGTTTAGAAAATGACATATTTTAAAGATAATTCTGTGCGGAGAATTAATATTGCGAAGATTTATATAGTTGATATTATTTAATTTGAAAGGATTCCTCCAAACAAAAGGAACCACTCCTTTTGTAATTGTTTTTCCCACTATTAATTGAAAACCTTGATATTTCTTCTCTGATACCCACTTAAAGGGACACAACAGCTTTCAAAAGGCATTCCCACCTTCGCCTAACCGAATTTGTGTAGTGCTTCAAGGTTAGAGAATCCATGCTGTGAAAAAATTCTCTGTGTTTCCTCTTATTAGTATTCATTGGATGAATTTTGAAAAGCTTAAATTGATAGGTCAGAGGCCCATGAACTACAATGCCTGCCAAAAGTCTTGGAACACCTCAGCTAATTTTGCCTTTTTTGCGATTTCCTGCTCTCCCCCTTAGAAAAATGTTGTTCTGTGGTGATAAAATGAGGATGACAGGACGATTCGCGACTCTGATGGAATGCTAGGACAATATCCTTGCAAATCAACATTGTTTGGGGGGGGGAGAGGGTTCCTCAACTAATCTCTACGGATAGAATTGCGGAAAAATGTGTAATTATCAAGAAATGGCCTAAGTGTTCCAAGGACTTTTGGCAGGGATTGTAGGAAAAGGGAAATCAATATTTGGGTACTTTACATAGACTCAATACATGTCGTAGTTTCGCTCTTTTGACTGAACTGATATCGCTACAACAGCGACAACAACAACAGCAATTCAATGAGATGAGCGTAAGTTGAGGGCCTTGAGGAAATAATCTCGCTCCTGATTATCTTTCACACTTGTTTATCAGAAACTCTGAACGCAATATTATCAGTCTAAGAAATGCCGATACTGACTTGCTAGTACCATTC
>REGM01000607.1:25137-44917 GCA_004194415.1 Aurelia aurita
AGCTGATCATTTGAAACTCAAAACGCGCTGACGCAACTGATGCTATTGTGTTACAAAATCTGTCCTTGTTCCCTAGCCTATGATTTTGATTTGTCTCCTGTTTCCCTGTGGTGAACCTTGTTCAACTAGAACTCGTTTAGTATTTTGTTAAAATGATATTCTATAAAATTTCTTTCTGACCAAAATGTGCTTTAGATTCAAAGACTTTTAACAGATATTAAATCGTCAAACGGTTAATTAAACAGTAAAGTGCGTTGATAATGAGAATTTGGCACCTAAGAGTAAGTGACGCCTTTTTCTGAACTAGAAGATTTTTCAGAGAAATCGAGAATTATTGGTTGTTTTACCTTTTTGTTGTTTGCTACTTTCAGGTATCAGCAACAGTTGGATTGGGTTCAATACAGGGCGCTTGGAGTAATTCTGCAAAAAGAAAAACAGAGTTAGCGTGTTGTGAGTATTACATTATTTCTACAGGGTGCCTAAAAAAATGCTTCAGATTTGATCGGTGCTAGTGGCAAGAATTTTGGTAGAATCAATTCCTAACACATTTTGAAATTCATTTTTTCAATTCATTTTCACTTAATTTATTTATACATAATATCCCTTCAGCTACTATTTAATAATACAAAAATATACAGTTCTATTAATTAAAATCATATACAAAAAAAAACTTCTAAGCTAATTACAGGTACTGTTCTTCCAGGGAGTCGTGTTTAATTGGCTTTCAGCTCGTCACATGTATTTTTAGTTGCTTTTTAAATTGGCACAAGGTGGGAAGCTCCGTGATACTTATAGGGATTTCATTCCAGACCTTAAGAGCTGAGTAGGAAAATCCTTTTTTGTTTTTGTTTTTTTTGTTTGACAAAAGTTGTGGCTCGTTTTACGAGACAAAGTTTGTGGTTTGTTTTACGAAGAGTGCAAATCAAAACTCACCGAGGGTTCCCACGAATGTTTGTCAATCCACAGTCCATTTGTTTAGTGGTTGTAAACAAACAATTATCCAGTAAATTAATCACAAAATCTTCCTCTTCACAACATCTACTTCCCACACTTGCTTGTCTTGCCTTGAAAACAGTTTTCTGACGAGTGTGCAATTGACATCTTCATAAACGGTGCGAAAACTACTCGTCACGTGGGAAGACCCTCAACGAGTTGTTTCTAACTTGTTTTGCCTAATAGGAAAAATTTTGTCCCTGGGAAAATTGTACGCACTATTATTTTAAAGGGGGGTTTTGATGAACGGTTTGAAGAAAAAAATCAAAACTGCTCTTATTGTCAAATTTTGGTAGAATGAATATTTAGAAAATGTACCACGGAGAATTTTTTAAGACTGGGGGTGACTCATTTAGTCATTATGTTGTGACAGATAACTATAGCACATTTTGTTGTTTCTGACTAGAAAATTGAAAAGCAAGAGTGGAAATAAAACTAACTATTAAAGATATTTAAAAGTGCTCCCCCACCCCATACACTATTTTCAATAAATTCACCAACCATTCATTGGTCGGGGAACCAAGCTTCTCAATACCATGTGCATGTATTTTTTTATAAGAACCCGCCTGTGAGAAACTGTAAGCTCAATATTTCAAAATTTAAGAAACCGCGCTACGGGCTACCTGGATTGGGGATTGGGGTGTTGGGAAAAAGTTACGACTGGGGGTGTTGGGAACAATTTGGTTCCTCGGAACGGAGAATACAATTTTCTAATTGGGGATTTTGATTAATATTCCCAAAGTTTTTCTGCTATTGTAGCGCACTGATCCTGATTCCTAATTATAGCATACTCTTCAGTTCTCAAAATGAATTCGACGGGGACATACAGGATATGTAATTATGGTCTTTTAAGCCTGGGTTCTTACTATAAAATCTTAAATCGTTGTCTTCCTTGCAACTATTTATTGAGAAAAATAAAGTCATTCGGAAAACGCTCAAACGTAGATTTATGCTTGTTCTATTCATACAGACGACATGTCACGTGACTTGATCAATTCGCGCTCGAAAACACGACGCCATCTTGTTTTGGGGTAAATCTTCAGAAAATTTCTATAGGAATCTATAGGAAATTTGTAAAAAGTTGCATAAAATTGCTCCTCTATTCTACCTTACGATAGTGAATATGGGAAGGATATGTAGCAATCGTCAGTCAGACCCAAATCAATGAAATAATTGCACGAATAAGCTATTCTTCAAAGGAAACTATAAATTTAGTCCAAGAAAGCTGTGAGAAACTTGCCTTTGCGACGATGATATTGTAAACAGCGGCACAATCTCCCTCAGTTGTGAGTTGCTCGTCGCTTCTTCAAAGTCAACCTTCCTTTTAGACATTCGCCTATCTCTCTACTAAAGTTTTTGAATAATTTGAGCAGCTTCCAATCTTTTTGAATTTATTCATTGCGATAAATAAACGAGACACTCCCCGTTCGACGCTATACTTTGTAATGGCTTCATTAGAGTGTTTCGTTTATTTATCGCAATAAATAAATTCAAGAGACTCGGAAACTGTTCAAATCATTCCAAAACTTTAGCGGACAGATAGGCGAACGTCGAAAAGGAAGGTTGACTTTAAAGAAGCGACGAGCAACTCACAACTGAGGGAGATTGTGCCGCTGTTTACAATATTATCGTCGCAAAGGCATGTTTCTCACAGCTTTCTTGGACTAAATTTATAGTTTCCTTTGAAGAATAGCTTATTAGTGCAATTATTTCATTGATTTGGGTCTGACTGACGATTGCTACATATCCTTTCCATATTCACTATCGCAAGGGAAAATATAAGAGCTGTTTTATGCCACTTTTTGCAAATTTCCTATAGAAACCTATTGACATTTTCTGAAGATTTACCCCAAAACAAGATGGCGTCGTGTTTTTAACGCTGCTGTGACGTCATGCCGTCTGTATGAATTGGAAGAAATATGTTTCAAGGAGCACACTGTGCATAGTTAAAGCAACTTCTCTTATATTACTTTAGTACTGAACGCCAGGAAACTATCTAGACCAGACAATCAAGCCTAGGCCCATTCGTTAGTCTCACCAGAGGGAGAAACCTTTTCACATATTTGTCCAAATGACGATTTGTAATTCCTGGAATGACATATGAAACAATGCTACGTCAGGGAAGGTCACTTCCACAAAATTACTTAAACTACATCGACGCTGATCGAAGAGGAAATGACCACGTCGGTCGCTAGAATGATAGCGCAAATGTAGCCCCCTTTCATTGCGTCGCTTCTTTCGATCTTTCGATCAGTACGGTAAATCTTGAAGGAGCAACAATAGTATTTGGTTATCCTACTAGTAATTAGCTTCTCATTTGCATCTCTTCCATAAACTTTCGCTTGAATTCTACATCGATATTATACCTCTTCTTGGGGTCAGTCAACTCTCAACACAAGGAGATAGCGTAATAGGCCCGCCAAGCCATCTCGCCTCATCTTTCTCTGTTGAGGACTTCTTGTCGCTCTGAAGGTAACTTTAGCCTGGGCCAGAGCTTTGAAAATATTTATATTAAGCATTTGTTAAGTAAGAAATCGAATTTCATCTATATTTATCGAGGAATCCGCAGTTTACCGTGATAATATGCCAGTACGCCACATGTTTCATAGAGCGATCAGGGATCCAGTACTACAATTACCACAATGCATTGCGCGCGTCATGAATAAGGAGAAACGTCATTCGTCAGAAAACACTCGTAAGAAAACTGTTTTCAAGGCAAGACAAGCAAGTGTGGGAAGTAGATGTTGTGAAGAGGAAGATTTTGTGATTAACTGACTGGATAATTGTTTGTTTACATCCACTAAACAAATGGACTGTGGATTGATTAACATTCGTGGGAACCCTCGGTGAGTTTTGATTTGCATTCTTCGTAAAATGAACCACAAACTTTGTCTTCATTCCTTGACCAAACTAGGCCAACGCAACGGAATTTCTGAAATCGAGGAAGTGCGATTCTCAATACCAAGTTTTAATCTTTAACTGCTCAATATTTGCTGCTCTCCGAACGTTTCAGCCAAGGTCTAGACCAAAGTTTAAGGTAGAAATGCTTGCATCAAGTTTAGAACGGCGTAATTTCATGAATATTTGGAATATCGGAAAAGTTTGGAAAATTTGGTAATAGATTTTACACCGGGCTTTTTTAGAGGGAAGGGGTAAAAACCGGCCAAAAGGGGGCGTTTTTTTTATTTTTTATTTTTTATATTCAATTAAGAATTTAAAATACAAGATGCTATTAACGCTACTTACAACCTACTATACGATACTACAAGGACGATACCATAGAGAGCAAGAGGCTATGACAACTCCATGGCCATTACATAGAAAACTAATAGTTTGTTTCAAATTAGATTTCACATGAAAACGTCTGCGAATGGAACAATTTAGGTGATGTTGCATGAGCAATTTTACGTTATCGCAAATCTCACGTGATATCTAATTTGAGACAGACATTTAAAACTACATAAAATTACATAAAACTTCTACAATAACAACAAAAAAGGAAATATACGAGAAGGGACTTGGTGACGTGGTGGTTGTGTCGCGAAATGCCGTGTTTGAAATGATCTTAATCAAACCGACTAGTGCTTTGGATGTAGCGCAGTGTTAACTCGATTATCTTTCTATTTAACTCATTAGTAAGGTCTTTATCGCCGTACAGTAAAAGTTGTGTTAGATCGTCATTCGAAAGGTTGGTATATCCAAATGGCCGTACTAATGCAAGGACTCCAGTGAGAAGATCTCGTCGTTGTACCCCAAAAGAAGGGCAGAGCAGCAAAAAGTGTTCCGTATCCTCGATACCATCGTTCGTAGGGCACATAGGATTTATAGTATCTCTAAAATTGTGTTTAAATTTATGAAAGTTTAACTTGCTGAGACCAACTCTCAATTGGGTAAGGTAGGATAAACCTAAGGGTCATGAATTCCAAAAAATTAATTTGCAGGGGGGCGAATAATGGATAGCAGCTTTGTTTTAAAAATAGAAACTGACGGTGCAAGTCTAATTTCAGGGTCAAGTTTATTCCATTCACTTAAGCAGTTTGGATAGAAGCTAGGAACTCTGGTATATTCCGGGGTTAAATTGCTTATAATCTTGTAGAACAAAATAAGGCGTCTGCTCCACCTTCGTAAGTTTAGTGATTCCCACCCAAGCTCGGTGTACAACTTTTCTCGCGATGATCCCCTCCATGTTCCCGTCACAGCTAGTGCAGCCGAATACTGGAAAAATTCTAGTTTTTCCATTAAATTTGATAAGGTGATATTCTGACTGAATTCACATATGTTTTCCGGGTTGTGGTAAATCACGCCCCCATAGTCAAGATGGGGTCGCACATAGAGTTTGTATAATTCATTTAGGGTATGCCTGGGCAGATAACTAGAGAGATATTTCAACATACCTATACCCTTCCTTGTTTTAGAGATAGCTGCTTTGATATGAGCAGAAAAAGACAATTTTGTGTCAAGGACATTTCCTAAATGTTTATGTTCATCTACATTCTTCACCGGTGTGTCATTAAAGAGGATCACTGGATTATCAATATCACCTTTTCGCGTTGAAAATCTTAATTCAACAGCTTGCTTTTGCGGATCAGGATTAAAAGACATTCTCCAATCACAAGCCCACTGTTCTATCCGTTCCAAGTCATGGTTCATGTCGTTGGCAGCTGTATTGGAGTCTTCAACTACTGTGAACAGTGACGTATCATCAGCAAAAAGCTTAACATTGCACTTCAAGTCTGCAGTAAGATCATTTATGTATACAAGAAAAAATAAGGGTCCTAAAATAGAACCCTGGGCCCGGTTGTTCAAAACTCCGATTAAGGTAACTCAGGATTAGAGCTAAATCTAGGTTTACCCATTTAATCCCCGGCTTGCTAATCAATGTTGTAGGGAGCGTTGTCGAAAGGCATATTACAGCTACGATTAGCTAATCTACGATTAAGCTTTCCTAATCCCCGGTTAATGTTTGTTGATGTTTTGAAAAATGGCGGCAATCCAAAATAGTCAAGCTGCGAAGCAACGAAAAGTGAGGAAAGCGAATTTTGCAGCGTCAGAACTGGCCGTGGTTTGTTTGTTTTAAAATCGAAATTAACAGATAGCGTGACAAACGCCAGGAACAAAATTTGGGCGGACATAACAGCGGCAGTGAACGCAGTAGGAGTAGCGAACGGTGGTGTTGTTCAAAGGCGTTGTTACAGGATTTTCTTTCTTTATTCGACAAGGTTTCTTTATCTTGATTGTATGCCTGCATCCAACATCTTTTCTCAAAGCTACGGACTTCATTTTATTCAAGTCCAAGTCGCTAACACAGGTGTTTTCTAACAATTCTGTCCAAGTGCTACTTGTTCGAAACGGGAGGATATGGAAGGAGGATAAAAATGTAAATAACGTACTGCTGGCTGCTACATTTATGGATAACAGTGAAANAACAAAATTTGGGCGGACATAACAGCGGCAGTGAACGCAGTAGGAGTAGCGAACGGTGGTGTTGTTCAAAGGCGTTGTTACAGGATTTTCTTTCTTTATTCGACAAGGTTTCTTTATCTTGATTGTATGCCTGCATCCAACATCTTTTCTCAAAGCTACGGACTTCATTTTATTCAAGTCCAAGTCGCTAACACAGGTGTTTTCTAACAATTCTGTCCAAGTGCTACTTGTTCGAAACGGGAGGATATGGAAGGAGGATAAAAATGTAAATAACGTACTGCTGGCTGCTACATTTATGGATAACAGTGAAAGATAGGTCGGAGGAGTATTCTGAAATTTGTATGCAAAGTTGAGTTGCAACACATTTACGCTGCAAGGGAAGAGTCTTGCTGCTCGTTCATGGGGAAATTGAAATGTTTAAAAAGCTCAACTAAGATAGGCAAATTAAGGGGAAGGACAGCCAATTAATTAGGCCTATGCTTTCCCTTGTTGTAGGAAGAGAGAAGTCTCAATAGATCTAAAAGCGTTATCAGCGTTTCCTCCCCCTCTGTTAAGCTTCTGATATCGAAGACCTGTAACAAAGCTATGTTTGCTGGAAGCTGCTGTAGAAGAAGATTCAACTTAGAAATTTATTAGAAAGGAAACAGTCTCCTATAAATCACCTGTTTGGGGTCGGGTATGTTGATTATTTTTACAGTTGTTTGTATGGTAGTTGAACTTTGAACTTGTTGATCGAATGATTTGACCTTGGACCTTGACCTTTTGACTTTGCTGTATAATATTGCGTGTTTAGGTTACCCTTGGGACTCGTAGCTATAAAAGGGTTAGGCGTGTTTCTTTGTGCAGTCAGTTCAGTTCATCAAGCTCCAAGTTGGAACACGATATCGTAGGAGAAGAGATGCAGGATATGGCCTGGTATTGAAGCTTTGGTTAGGCACGTAGGCCCACACACCGAACATGTTTTATAGCTACGAGGACAAATAGATAGTAAGTTTTGTTGTTTAATTCTACTTAACTGTTTCATTTATTCGTTTTTTCAGAGTTTATTTAGCAATTAGTCATCTCATACTTTTCTTAGGTTTTGGGATTCGTTTTCTGCTTTGCACGTGTAAGAGTCGTAGGCTCAATCTGTTGCTTGTTTTCGAGTTTTGAATTATGTTGAATTTAGATAATTTTATACGTATTTTAGATAATGTTATGTTATGTTATGTGATGAGACGACCGTGCCTTTGGATGCATAGCTGAAACTCCAGCAAGTTTTCGTGGAAAACTGTTACAAAAACAGTTCAGCATGGATACATGATGTTTTGATTATTCAAAACGTCGAGAGAATGGTAAAATATTCCAACTCAAGCTTAAATTTCCGACAAATCCATTGTGTTCGCTAATTTTCCCGACTTTTTGGTGAGAATTGAGGGGCAGTTCCCCCCTCCCAAATGCCCTAAATTTCCGCGGTTATGACTAGGAATCTGAAATGATAAATCTGAAATAGTGAGATTTAAAACATTCCTGTTGAAANGTTTTCGAGTTTTGAATTATGTTGAATTTAGATAATTTTATACGTATTTTAGATAATGTTATGTTATGTTATGTGATGAGACGACCGTGCCTTTGGATGCATAGCTGAAACTCCAGCAAGTTTTCGTGGAAAACTGTTACAAAAACAGTTCAGCATGGATACATGATGTTTTGATTATTCAAAACGTCGAGAGAATGGTAAAATATTCCAACTCAAGCTTAAATTTCCGACAAATCCATTGTGTTCGCTAATTTTCCCGACTTTTTGGTGAGAATTGAGGGGCAGTTCCCCCCTCCCAAAAACCTTAAATATGCGCTGTTTTGACTAGGAATCTGAAATGATAAATCTGAAATGGTGAGATTTAAAACATTCCTGTTGAAACGATAATTTCGAGGACGTCTTTGCTGAACTGCTGCTAAGTTTTGAAACAATAAATCCGCCATTTTGTTCTGATTTATTACCTGGATTTGAAGTTAATACACCTACCGAGCTGGATTAAATTTAACCCACTGATTTATCCCCGATTAGTCTTAATCGGGCTTTGAGCAACGCAGTCTGATCGGAGGTTAGATTTTAATCGCAGATTAAGCATTTTAATCTATGATTAGCACTAATTGGAGTTTTGAAAAACCGGGCCTTGGGGTACTCCTGCCGCAATATCTCCCCAGTTGGAACTCTGTCCATTTAGAACAGTCCGTTAAAGAGGGCGTTTCCCGTCATGTGATCACATATTCTCAAACTTAATTGGCCTTCAAGGTGTGAACATTTTAGGGTGTGTCGGCCCGTTAGAAATGGAGCCTTTGCTGTGAAATTGACAGACAACACGATGTGCTTCTGCTCAGCAACAGTCCTCGAAGCAAAAGACTTTCTCGATAACTGAGACACATGATCTCGATCAGCAATAACTCCTTGAGCATGAAGTTGAGCCATATTTCCTGCTTGATTTTTGAAATAGCGTACAAATCGGCTAGGCCTAACACACGCTTGTTACAGTGAAACTCACGAAATGACACAGGGTTGAAGTTGCAGACTTCAGTCATGCCTTCAGACATCAGCATCCCTTGAGGTACAAATTATTTGCAATGGTTTTGTGGAAGAGAATATTCAGCCAATCAAAACGCGCCATTCATCGATAAATCAGGACTGGGTTATGATTATTGTTACGACTCGGTCCTGCCAGTTGGAACGTGCATGTCCAAGCTTTGTTCTTCCCTTTTGTTTCAGAACAGAACTCTTTTTTCGGGCATGACCAAACATAGGGTACCAGTCTTATGGGCATGACCAAATACTTTTTTTTTCATTCAATGACACAATATTTTAAAAATACATGGTCATACTAACACATATCTACAACAAACTAACAAAACAGTAAACAGCTATAAAGCGTACGAAAAACAGAGAGGGAAACTAATATCTTTTCAAATTGGTTTAAGTGTCCTGTCTTCAGACTCAAAGCGCGTGGTGTATATTGTATGAATGAAATTAGAGAATAGTAAAAGGAACTCTGGGTCCTCATTTGTCATTAAAAAGATAAACTTTTGTTCGTATGATGAGATGTCAGACCAATTTCTGTAGAGATCGTTTATCTTTGAGAGAAAAGCATTTCTATCAATGGCAAAAGATTTGCATTTGAGAACAAAATGGACTTCGTTTTCGACTTCATCTTGACAGAATTTGCAAAGTCTTTTATCAGGATCGGTTGGGGGTTTTGTGTGCCTACCAGTTTCTATTGATAGGCAGTGGTCACTTCAACGTATTATTGCAAGGGTCCTTCGGAAATGTCTGTTCGGAGTCAATGTAAGGTAGTTTTCTTATGTCAGATTAGTTTTATGAGTCTTAAATGTGTTAGCTTTAGAGGTGAGCTCCAGTTTGTTTTTCCAAATGTCATTGTAGTGTTGTTTCAGTGCATGTTTCAGAGTGTGTTTTGAATGTGAAAGAAAGGGCTTTTTTATATATTCGTCTTGAAGTAAGGTGTCTTCTAATTGGGAAATGTAGGAAGTCATTGTATGTCGGGTATTTATTGAAGATTCATATCTGAGTGCTAGAGATGCAAGTGAGTCTTCTTGAAGTTGCGTATCGATCTGCTTTAGGAAACCGCAGATTCTAGAGTTGATTTCAGTTCTGAGTGGATGTCGGCCGAATTCGCCTCGAGCAAGGATGTTAGTTGTTGACACCAAGTATGCGCTTCAAGAATTGAGTATGAATTTTTTCTATTTCGCATTTATTCCAAGATTCGTCATTTAGAAATTCGTATGCTCCCCAGACCTCTGAGCCGTAAAGAAGAATTGGAAGTACTGTAGTGTCAAAGAGCTTTAATGCAGCTTCAACTGGGAGGAATTTCAATTTAAAGCGGCTATTTAGGGCAAATATAGCTCGGTTGGCTTTACATGATAACGAGTGGATTGTATCTTTAAATGAGCATGCAGCATTAAGGGTAAAACCCAAATATGTAAATTCATTAACATTTAGAAGAGGAGCACCATCAACAAAAAATGGTTGCTTGTATTTTTCATTTCTTTTGTAAAACGTCATGCATTTGGATTTTGATGTATTAATAGAAAGTTTCCAGGATTTGCAAAATTCGTTTAAGGAATTTAAGCAGTTTTGAAGTCCTTGATGAGTGGACGAAAGAATGATAATGTCATCGGCGTACAAGAGACAACTGATTGACCCATCACCAAGATTAAGAGGGTTAGTACTAGCTTTGCTTAGATCATTAATGAGATCATTTATATAGAGGCTAAACAGAGTATGACTTAAAGGACAGCCTTGGCGAACGCCCTTAGAGCATGAAAAGAAGTTGGTATATTTAGAACCTGATTTAACAGCACATTTAGTTTTACCGTACATATCTTTAATAAGAGCGGTGAAATGTCCACAAATTCCCTGATTTTCAAATTTAGCGAAAAGGCCACGATTCCACTCGCTGTCAAATGCCTTTGCAAAGTCGATAAAGGCTGCATGGACTTTCTTTTTAGATGTATCACGAACGTGTTTGCAGCATCCGGTTGATCATGCTCAAGGATGAGGGCATGACAAGATTGGATGCCCTGTGTTTGGTCCTGCTTTCAGTATCGAACCTCATTGGATGAGCTGGGCTGAGCACGGGGGACATCAGCCATGCTGTCCAGGGGGGTCATTCGATCAATGTTTGTGTTTCTGAACGAGTAGCAGGGACAAGAAACTGCGCTTTCGGGAAGAAAAAAACAATTTTTTGTGATTAAAAAAAAGTAATTTTTGAAAATGCTTGGTCAGCATGACCTCAGCATGATCAGCATGACCTTTAGCTTCGCCACTATCTATATGGCCAAAAACAATTTTGGGTTGCACAATTTTTGGGAGTACTTAGTGGTTTACTTATCCATGAGTTACGAGTTGCGAGTTAGTTTTATTTTACGAGTTACGAGTTGCTTTTATTGTACCAGCAGGGGCGTAACTTGACCATTATTATTCGAGGGGTGTATGAACATTTTGCCCTGCCATGATAAGAATTGCCATGCCATAGCTGATGCTGAAATTTGTTTTTTCGGTTTTCATAAATTGACCAAACTTATAATCCATGAAGGAGAAGAGCATCTTGTGAGCATTAGTGAAATTTGAAAATAGGAAGGAATAGCCGTACTGTACTCTTTGTTCTGCTCATCAATGCAGTAGTATGGCCAGGGCAAATTAACTGGAGGGTATGAAAATTGAAATTGTTGAACTTTCTAAAATTCCTCACTTACAAATCTCTTTATTCTATGTGGAAAAAAGTTGTTCTTGGAAAAAAGAAAAAAGGGGTGGAATCCACCCCCTCGAGGTTGTTCTTGCAGCGTTTTTCAACGACATCTGCTATGTCCCCCCAACCTCCCTGACTTTTATCAATTATCTATTAGCTAAATTTTGAAGAAAAAAAATTTGAACAATAGACCTCACAGGTCACGTGACATGCCCATATTTGGAAGCAGGTAACAGCAAAATCATTGTTTTTGATGATTTCAAGGGCAAGATTTGATCAAATTATNATCGTAGGCTCTAGAGGAGGAAGAATGAGGGCCTTACAGGGGTATCGAGTGAGGGGGGAGTCTGTTCTGAGTTGCATATGACTAGAAAATCAAAGGCTCCTTAACCTCCAATGCTCCGCATTTTACACTTTAGATTACATAGTTTGATGTTGTAAAGGCTCATAGAAACTTATTGAAATGCAAGATAAAAGCGTGCCTTAGCTGTGACGCAAATCATATGGCAAGGCAAAGGCAATAACAGGGAGGCTCCAATGACAGGGGGCAAGTTTCTTTCGAGGGGCATGGCGCTAAAACGAGAGCGTAGTCTTTGGCTTCCATATCTTCTCAGAGTCTAAAACGAGAGCGTAGTCTTTCGCTTCCATATCTTCTCAGGGTTTTCTTAAAAGGGGATTCTGAGGGGCATAGGGAAATGGGAGGTTTACATGCATTACTCAGAGTTTCTTATTTAATTACGCAGGATGGCTTGAAAAGGGGGTCTCGAATGAGGAGGAAGGTTCAGAGGGCGTCAATTTGGCACCTGAGAGAAGGGGTAACAGGAAGGGCACGGGTTTCAGGGCTGCAATAACGATTAGGTGAAAAGTATTTCTTACAACAACAATTATGTTACATGATATCGATAGTATCAACTACTTAGAATAGGAAACCAAATCAAGAAGACATTCAGCTCATGCACAATTCTGTGCGAAATTTCCTGTCAGAGCGAAATGAATGAAAACGAAGGAGCCAATTGCAATAATTTATCTTATGCCTCATCCACTACTTAGAATAGGAAACCAAATCAAGAACACATTCATCTCATGCACAATTATGTGCAAAATTTTCTATCTTACCAGAGGTTCTTATAAATTCTAATTGGATAATTTCTGGATCCAGATTTGTCAAATAGCGAAATGAATGAAAAGGAAGGAGCCAATTGCAATGATTTATCTTATGCCTCATCCACTACTTAGAATAGGAAACCAACTCAAGAAGACATTCAGGTCATGCACAATTCTGTGCAAAATTTCCATATCTTCTCAGAGTCTAAAACGAGAGCGTAGTCTTTCGCTTCCATTTCGTGTTTTTGAAATACGCTACTTCTTTCTTTGATGTTGAAAAGCTTCATAGAAACTTATTGAAATGCAAGATAAAGGAATGCCCAGCTGTGACGCATTCATATTTTGTGTATGGCAAGGCAAAGACAATACAATGATCTTTTTTGTACATAACGGGCTTCAAGGGAGGCTCCAATGAGAGAGGGCAAGTTTCTTTCGAGGGGCATGGTGCTAAAACGAGAGCGTAGTCTTTGGTTTGCATATCTTCTCAGAGTTTTCTTAGAAGGGGGATAAAAGGGATATGGGAGGTTTAGATGTTTTACTCAAAGTTTCTTATCTAATTTTTGTATGGCAAGGCCAAGGCTCCAATGAGAGGAAAAGTTTATGTGAAGGGCATAGGACTAAAACGAGAGGGTCGGTTTAGAGTTTTCCTAGATATCGGTTCCTGTTCCTTTTCCAGCTAAGATATAGTTTAGGGAATAGATAAGGGAAATAGGAGGTTTAAATGGGGTTTAGATGTCTTACTCAGAGTTCCATATCTAATTCGCAGGCTGTAGGGGAGGGGAGGAAAACGGTTTTGCCTGCTGCGAAAGAGACCTTGAAAGGGGGGTTTCGAATGAGAGAGAGGAAGTTTATAATATATCCAGGCCCGTAGCGCCTATTGGGGCCGGTCGGGCCCGGCCCCCCAAAATAATTTCTAAAAGTTGCATTTTTTCTTTCATCTTGTTAAGTAAAATTGACTGAAGGAAATGCAAAATTCTTCTCAAACCAAGTTTCGGAAGGCTCATCCCTCTTTACAAGGCGTATCAGGTGCAGCTAAAAGTAATAAGACTCAGTCAATCTAATGTGAAATACAAGAACTAGCAAACACTTTTTACCTATGAATATTTTCATGTATCTAGCAATTACAAATAGCTAACAACTAAAACCAAAACAGTGCCATTTGAAAGCATTTCTTATCTTAGTTTAGTTGTAGATAGCATTTTCATCTCTCACGCTCTCGACATTCTCTCGAAAACGAACAGAAACATGAGGAATTGCTTGGATATAAATTTTGCAAATTTTCCGAATTTCGATTTTAGCGATGATGGGTGACCAATGGGTACTGTGGGTACCAGACCCACCCTGAAAGAAAGATTTCCCTTGGGTTATATGTGTCTTGCACCCAGGGTAATATTGGATTGAAAAAGGCATTCTAAGCCGAAGTAAAGAGTGTACCCTCAAAATTTTCCTTCAGGTGCAGATTTATAGAAAAATCACTACGAAATTCATCTAAATGTTCCTTTTTGGCAATGGAAAACATGGGGTTGGGACTGGTTTTCTAAGCCAAAGTAAAGGGCGTGGCCTAAAAAAATTGTCTCGGTGCTTCGCCCCCAGACCCCATTTTCTTCACAAGATGGTGCCCCTCCAAACGCAAAAACACTCCTACGGGCCTGAATATCAGTAGAGAATCGAACACGGAATGCGCTCAAGGATTGAGGGGTGCAGTAACGATTGATTGTTTAATTCATTAGTTGATTAACTCGAAACTATTTCTTACAATAAAACTTAATTCGCACGCAACGAAGGGGCTCAAATTATCCAAAGAACGGACTATCCAAATAATCGCCCGTTTATGCGGAGGATACATGTAGTTAACAAAGATCATGTAAACGGCTATTACATCCTTCTTTGTATTGAAAACGGTTGATGCATTATCGTAGCTCTAGGTTGTTTCGATTTTTTTATGTCTTGACTATTTGCAAGCAATGCTGTCATGAATTGTTGCACATAAATAAGCAAAATTGTTTAGTGATTATTAATTTATTGATCAGTGACTAAGTGATTGTTGAATACGCTAAAGGAAACGATTGTCTTGTAAACAACCAACCTCATTCCCAGGGTGTTCTTACGTCATATGTTAATCACGAAGCCGAGTGAACACCCTGATACACATAGCACAAATTCGCCCAAAATAAGGGCGGATTAGCAGCCATTATGGATTTGCAGTTGGCAGGGTAACGCTCATTATGCGACCTCGATTCCAAATAACAAAGTAACATTGTAGTGGTTGTTGCTTAGTGACTAGATTATATTGTTGTTATTCGAAAAAATAGTAAGTTTTCGAGAAATAGTTTTTGTCATCTATTGTTTTCGAATAACCAATCAGATTGCAGAACGGCCACTTGTATCCCAGAGTAGAGGTAGAGCAACGAATTCACTCTGGGGACGAGATTGGTAAACAACTATTAAACCAGTGCCTCTTTACGAACATGCGCCATAGGTCATGTCACCAGACTGACAAGACCGCACGGTCAATTGGCCCTTGCAATCTCTATAATATATAGCTCCGCTGCTTTTCTGCGTAGCAATTAAAATGTTCATTGCAAAGTAAACGCAACTAAATCAAACAAAAGAACAATCAAACTTTCTACAATGTCTCTTGAATGTAACCTTAATGAAACATTCCTATGTTTTTTTTCATTCAATATGAAAATTTTACAAAAACGAACTATTTTAAGACACTACTGTAATATTCAAGCTAACGTGCACACATGCACAAATGCACGTAATACTAAACCTAACTAAATATAAATGGGCTGATCTACGTATTTACAAGACAAATAAACAATCACATAAGTACAAAGGTTGGGTTTAGTACTAGGCCCGCTCGGCGCGGCTTCGCCGCGCCTCCGCGTTCCTTTTAGCTTCGCTCAGTCTGGTACCCTGACGTCATTTTCGACTAGGGGACTGGGCTCCACGGAAGCGGTCTAAAATAACGTCTGGACAAAAACCGTATCTAAGCAACCACGGTGGATTCGGTTGAGTGGCTTGTTCGAGTTGACAGACAACAGGTGCAGCGTTGCAGCGACAAATCAGTTCTGGGAGCATGAGCGATAGGACACCGATTGTGTATCAGTGTTAATATCAGTGTAAAATTTGTGTCAGTGGTGAGCCACCTTAACCTATTGTTTGTGTGTTTTGACCTTATTTTTACTTGTAGTGAGCCACCTTACCGCTGGTCGGTGAATTTAAAAAATTTTGGTAGTGAGCCACCTTAAGTGCAGATCCACCTTAAAAGAGGTGCAATGCAAATTACTAAATTCGATCTTTCTCGCAAAGGTGCTAAATTTAGCTTTTCAAAAATGTCCTACTACTTCTCAAAAATTGGTGTTGCCTTTGGAACTGACAACTTAGTATGAATGTGTTTAAAATAGTTCATGAAAATCAATTATCTCAATTCTAACAGGTTTTTATTACAGTATGGGCCAAGCAAATGCCAATAATACACCCTTAGACTGCTTTAACTGAAAATTTACTGTTAGCAATGATAACGGTTTACTTGGCTTAACTTTTTCAGTCTGAAATCTCTCCCTAGGTTGGCATCAATTTTTGTCATCTTCACAAACCTGAACCAATCGGACGCAAGAATTTTGCGGACACATTGTTCTGAATACGCAAACTTCAGCTATGTCCGTCAAAATGAAGTCCTACAAGGATCAGTCCTAACGACAATCCTCAATAAATCTCCAGATGAATGTCAGTCTGAATGCGTTGCTCGCCAGTTTTGTAAGTCAGCTAATAGTGAAGACAGCGGAGACAAACGCTGTGAGTTGAACAGTGAATCTGAAGCTGATAAATCCTCTGGGTTGAGTCTTGTGCCCAGAGCTGGATGGAGCTTCAGATCGACAAGTTATACTGAGAGACTGGTAAGAAAATTTTTGCGTATATATACAGTAATACAGTATATACTATATACTATATTATATACTATAATATATACTATATACTATAATATAGTAATACAGTATATATACAGTAATACAGTATATATAATACATATACAGTATATACAGTAAATTTAGCATTTGCAGTTGTATATAGTAGGTTTTTAGACTTTCGAGTCCTTTTATTATCGGTATCATGCAATTTTCACACAGAAATGCTAGATATAATGAATTTCCTGTTGCATCCTCGCAACAAGAAGGACCTCCTACAGATACAAAAATTCCAAACGAGAACTTATGGGGCAAATTCTATTACATACAGAGGTAGCTTTGGAACCGTTTGGAACAGCATACCTGATGTGGTAAAGAGCTGTGATAATGTCATCTCTCGTGATAATGTCCTCTCTTTGAAACAAAAAATGAGAGAATAGAATGGAAATACATGTACTTGCAGAGTTTGTAAATAGATTATTTAAAGAGTTGAACTGTATTTAAGTTATTATTATATATTATGTAGATAGTTGGTATTAATTTATTAAATTTATACTTCTTCTTCTTATTGGCTTTTCCGTCTTATTCAAGACATTAGCCTTGCCACTGTTCTTTTCCATTGATTTCGCTCATAATCGTTCTCTGTTAGTTTATCTACTGTTTTGTTCATTGGCTTCAGATCGTTATTAATTTGTCTTAGCCATGTTTGTTTTGGTCTTCCGCGGTTACCCTTCGTTTTTCTCAAATGTTCTTTGAAAGCTAATTTTGCTGGTGTTCTTTCTGGCAACCTTAGCATGTGCCCAAGCCAGTTTAATCGCCGTTTCTTTATTTCTGTTGTGATGGGTGTCTGATGCGATCTTTTATATATTTCTTCATTTCTTATTTTATCCATTAATTTGATGTTTAACATTCTACGTAGCAGTTTTCTTTGGAAGATATCGAGATTTTCTTCCAATTTCTTGGTTAATGTCCNCAGACCTAAACCTATGAAATAAGTACACGAACATGCTGTTTTTAAAAGCAAAACAAAAATTTAAGTCAAGAAAGCTGTGAGAAACTTGCCTTTGCGTCGATAATTTAGTAGATAGCAGCACAAACTCTGTCGGCTGTGAGTTGCTCGTCGCTTCTTCAAAGTCAACCTTCCTTTTAGACATTCGCCTATCTTTCTGCTAAAGTTTTTGAATAATTTGAGCAGCTTCCAAGCTTTTTAAATTGATTTATTGAGATAAATAAACGAAACACTCTCGAAATCCCAGTGCGCCGATATACTTTGTAATGGCTTCATTTACCCCAAGTCTGATTTTCGAGCGCGAATTGATCAAGTCACGTGACATGTCGTCTGTATGAATAGGTAACCTGATCAATGAATGAAAACAAATAACCTGGTAAAGAGGGGCTCCGTCACCAAAGTGTGAACAAATCTGGACACACCTTTGTTTAGGCACGTGTCTACTGTCTTTTGCAGTTTGTTTGGTGGCTTCACCCAAGCCACCAAAAAGTGACCCTTAAAAATCCACTTATATCCGAGCAATCGTAAAAGATATGAATGTTTGGTTTGTTCCTCTGTAAAGTCCAACAATCTATCTCCAAAATAACGCTTTCATTTTGAAAGAACGATGACAAGTCTGTGTGATATTGCCTATTAAAAACTGCAAAACACCGTTTCGACCGAAATTTGGAGACGGAGCCCCTTTAATTTGGGTATGACGGAGGAGCGTTAGTATGTAACTCTCAGGATACAACAAACTGCTCTTTCATTAGAAGAATATTGCAATGATTCTTTATAAAAGAGCAAAGTAAGCAAACGAGAGAAACTAAAGGAACAAGACGTATGACAACAACGAAGGAAATGAGAGAAGATACACGTATAGTTTGTATAAAGAACTTGGGTCCGGGGTTGGTAGGCAGTTTCTTAAATTTTAGGGTCATTTTGGTACCAAGAGTTTCTTACTGAGTTTCTTGTGTTGTTAACGCCCTAAGTGTAGAGCTAATATAGTTTTGCTAGAAGGGCTTCCAAATTACTTTGTAATATCTCAAATAATGACACTGTAATGGCGGAGTGACACGTGTTTCGTCAACCAGTGAAGGAATGGATAAATAACTCACCATATGAGACACAGGCAACATATTTAGTGCTTTAAATAAAATAAATAACATGAGTGGCAGCAGGAGAAAGGGTGCTAGACCCAAAACTGACGCTGCAGATTTCATCGATGATTCAGACGGAGAAACAGCTTCTACTGCGAGCTTGCAATTTAGGCCCTTGACCGAGAAGACCTTGCCCAACGACCACATGTTACCACCACCATAGGTTAGTAAATTCGAAGGAAACTTATTGGCAACAATTGAATATAAACTTGCTGAAAAACTTGATAAGCTTGAGGCAGTGATTGACGTAAAGTTTGATACCTTAAAATCTTCGGTAGATGATTTGAAAGTAAAGCAAGACCATGGCTTTTCTAGAATCAGCCAGGTGGAACGAATGGCAAATCAGTGTGATAACAACTTGAATGAGCAAGGACGAAAAATGTTTTGGCTTTTGCGTGTTTGTTTACATTTTTTGCGTGTTTGTTTACATATTTTGAAAGAACCAATCACAAAGCTCTATTTTCACATGACTTTGTTATGGTTTTGTGATAATGGCGTCGCGTAAACACAGAAGCTGTGGGGCGTTTAGAGCAAAAACTACCCTCTCCATTCAGGGGCAAAAGCACATTAATTTTTTGGAATTTTCAAAAATTTTAAACTATGCATGAACAAATAAGAATTTTTCTAAATTTTCCCCGTAGCCGAAAAAGATACCGTTTCAAAACTCGAAAATATCGCAATTTGCTTTTTACTGATTCGGAACCCTCCATTCGGCCTAGCAAGGTCTACTTGACAGATGTTGCGTTCGCTTTAAAGACTTGTTTCTGCTACCCTTTGCATTATAATTTTCTACAGAGGGAAGATTGCTACGTTCGAAATGCTTTTAACAATCTTTTTACTTGATTTAATAACACAATACAATTTTACTGGGAGGCTGAAAGTCAAGTTATCGCACCGCTTTTTTAGATTCGAGATCACAGGCCGTTTTTGAAATAATAGAGACTCCTTGCTTCGTCTTGG
>REGM01000607.1:55860-67153 GCA_004194415.1 Aurelia aurita
GGGCACAAAGTGCCCGCGGCAAATATGATCCGATGTAGTGTCGTCACTTCGAAAGATAAAGAGCCGAGGGTTTGTGACTTTTCCTAAAAATTAATTGGCTAATTAAAAATTGAATTTTTTTTTCAAAATAGTAGACACTGATCACGTGACCAACATCTTCTCGACACGTGGTCGGGAGGTAAATTAAAGAAGTGAGTCTAGTTTATGCCAAGATGATTAGAGATCATCAAGAATGCCACCATTCGATAGCTCTTGATGAGAGCTTTCAGATGATGTATAATTTTGTTCATTTTGGATGACGTCTAAAATTTTTAATGTGATGACGTCATCAAAGTTTATGACGTCATATAATTAATAACAAAGGTGATATATAAACTTTTATTGTCAAATATGGTTCTTTCGATCATCTTTAATGATTTTAAGGCATTTCAGAGCATTTGAATCAGTAATTAGGGATTTTAATTAAAGAAAGAAAAACTGGTGTAACTAAATAATGAATAAATGAAATAAATAATGAGTTTAAATAGATATTATATTGCTGATTTTTACTTCTTGGTGATTTGTTTGGTGATTTGTGATACATTCTAGAGCAATTATGGAAGAACGCAGCCGACCTAATTGAGTATATGGACACTATTCGTACTGCTGCAGCAAATCATAATTCTCTGGCTTGGCTTGTTTATGATTACTGGTTCCGACAGAAGGCCGCCAACAACAAATCACTAAGATGGAAAAACATTGACCAACAGTTATGGCTGCGAGTTTTTAGCCTCAATACAAGCCAATTGGCAGACGACATGTCACTTTTTTCCAAAGGACCCTACCAATATAACAACCTTGTTCAACAAGTTGAGCCCAGAGGGATCGCAGTGTGCCGCAACTATAACAGAGGTTTTCTGTGCCCCGTTAACGAGTGCAGATTTGCCCACAGATGCGGTGTTGTAGAATGTGGAGGAAGCCATCCTGCTACCCGCTGTTCCTTTAGGCCTAGTGCCACCCAACCCCCACGGTCACAATCTTCAGGTAATTTTAGAGGCTCGAAGTAAGAAAAACACAACTGGTTTTGGGGGTCCAATTGATGTAAATAGGTTAGAGATCGAATTAGAAGGGCATCCTAACCAAGTTCTTTGGAAAACATTGTGTAAAGAATTACGATCAGGGGCTAGGATTGGTTATAAAGGCCCTAGGTTACCCAGGAGGTCAGGAAATCTGCCAACAGCGTTAGCAAACAAAGCAATTGTTTCTGAAAACCTTGCTAAAGAGGTTAAATTAGGCCGAGTTGCTGGTCCCTTTGATGAGCCACCAATTCCAAATCTTCAAGTTTCCCCCATAGGCATAGTTCCAAAGAAGCACTCAGACAAGTTTCGCACAATTTTTCATCTCTCATTTCCAAAATCGGGTGCTTCGATCAATTCTTTTATTGATCAGGGGGAGTATTCTCTTAATTATATCACCATAGATAATGCTATCTTAGCTTTACAAGATTTGGGTAAGGGTGCATTTATGGCAAAAACGGATGTAGAATCGGCCTTTCGTATTTTTCCAGTGAATCCTGAGGACTGGGAGCTCTTAGGTATGCAGTGGGAAGGTAAGTATTATTATGAAAAATTCTTGCCATTCGGATTAAGGAGTAGCCCGTTCTTATTTAATCAACTGTCTGAAGTTTTAGAGTGGATCATAAAGAACAAGTGTGCGATCTCTTATGCTACCAATTTTTTAGATAATTTTCTGATTATAGAACCACCAAGTAAAGGCCCAGTTCCAATGACTGCTTGCCAGGAAAGTCTCGGTAGCATGCTTTTAGCTTTCAAGACACTTGGTGTACCAATCGCATTTTCAAAGACAGTAGGCCCCCTAACTAGGCTCGAATTCTTAGGGATAACACTCGATTCCCAACTTATGGAAGCTAGTCTCCCCGAGGATAAGATTTCCCGTCTTAGAGAGGAGCTAGGACTATGGTGCGGAAGGAAGTCTGCCACTTTGAAAGAGGTTCAGTCACTTATAGGCACTCTAAATTTTGCATGCAAAGTTATTCCCCCGGGTAGGGCCTTTCTGCAACGTATCATTAATCTCACTGTTGGAGTCAAGAAACCACACCATCATGTAAGACTAACTAAAGCTTTTTATGAGGATATAGCTATGTGGAAATCGTTCATTTCCGACTGGAATGGAAAGCAGTTCTTTCTTAATTCGGAATGGGAGAGCTCCGCAGATCTCCTCTTATTTACTGATGCCGCAAGTACGATTGGTTTTGGGGGCATATGTGGAACACAATGGTTTCAGGGTTGGTGGAGCACCTCCCAGCTTGTAAATAACCCCGGTATTAGTATAAATTGGCAAGAGCTTTTTGCCATCGTAGTGGCGTGTAGTATCTCGGGGCCATTATGGTGTCGGAAACGGGTTCTATTTTATTGTGATAATGAAGCTGTTGTTTTTATTATAAACACTAAGAAATCAAAGTGTCCAATGCTTATGAGTCTTATGCGAAAACTTACTTTAGTCACGTTGCGTTTTAATTTCTATTTTAAAGCAAAACACATAAGGGGTGTCTCCAATGAAATAGCCGATTCTCTGTCTCGTTTTCAGGTCGCCCGCTTTCGTCGCCTGGCTCCTTGGGCGGATGCCCAGCCACATCCTATTCCGGTCGAATTTTCGCTGCTTTGAATGAGGACCTGCAAAAATACTCCGATTGTTCTTTGGCACCAAATACTCTAAAAGCATACAAAACTGGAGCGAAGAAATTCATACAATTTTGTGAAGAATTTCAGGTGACAAAATTCAAGCCAATTCTTCCTACGAATGAAAATGTTTTGTGTTATTTTGCTGTTCATATAGCGAGATCTGTGCAACATGACACAATTAAGGCGTACCTATCAGCAGTAAGACATTTTCATCTACAGAATAATTTCAATCTAGAGCTGGAGAAATTCATTCGACTGCAATATATCCTAAGGGGAATCAAGAGATCAAAATGACATTAACCAAACCCCGTCTTCCAATAACAAAGGACCATCTTCGACTTTTTTACCAACTGCTCCAGCCCTTTACAGCACAAAGATCCGATAACAAAATGATCTGGGCTGCTATGTGCCTCGCTTTCTTTGGGTTTCTGCGAGTAAGCGAATTCACGTGCGATCGGCGGTTTCAAAAGGAGACACACCTTAGCCAAGTTGATATTAAGTTCTTGCCTTCTTCATTATCACCATCGGCAATGAGTGTAAACATAAAAGCCTCAAAAACAGACCCATTCCGGAAGGGTATCAAATTAGTAATTGGCAAAACAAACTCGACAGTATGTGCAGTTTCTGCCATGCACCACTATCTCCAATCTAAGACTCAACAAGAGGGACCACTTTTTAAATTTCAAGACGGAAAAGCACTTTCACGTTCTAACTTTGTCAAAGAAGTACACAACTTACTAGCAATGTGTGCTATCGAAGCTTCTAACTACAATGGCCATAGTTTTAGGATAGGTGCCGCCACTTCGGCTGCGGCTGCTGGACTCCCCCCTTGGCTGATAAAGGATCTTGGTCGGTGGACATCAGATTGCTATGAGAGATATGTTAGGACACCTATTTCTGTTTTAACCAATGCCTCGAAATCATTGATAAAATAGGCCATAACCTTTATTTTTACAAACATTGAGGCATAATTTTCTCGTATTTGGGGAATTGCATGAAGTGCAATACGTGGAGGTGCGCTCCCTTCTTAGAGCTCCCTGCAAATACTTAGAACAATTATTCGACAATTGATACTATGATTCCATTGTACAACTAAGAAAAATATCTATTGAATTCTTATTCCCCGTAGCCTGGAACCGGTAGGGCAGAAGAAAACTGTTTCATATTGCAGGCATTTTTCTACATGCCTGGGCAACAAGGGGCCAAATTTTCTTATTGCAGGCATGTTTTACACGTCTGTAGCAACAAGGGGCCAACATTTCTTATTGCAGGCGTGTTTTACACGTCTGTGGCAACAAGGGGCCATCTTTTCTTATTGCAGACATGTCGCTAATGTCTGGGCAAAAAGGGTCCGCGGTCCTAGATACAGGCGTGTCGCTGCACGACTTGGCAACGAGGGACCGATTTTCTATTGCAGGCATGTCGCTCAATGTCTGGGCAAAAAGGGTCCGCGGTCCTAGATACAGGCGTGTTGCTGCACGACTTGGCAACGAGGGACCGATTTTCCATATCAGACAGGTTGCTCCATGTCTAATCAAAACTCTTCTGCCCCCACTTAGGTTCCCTAACTTAGTCATTCCAGGCTACTGCTAGCTATATATGTAACTGAGAAGGAGCCTTACCGCACGTGTGCATTTCCATTACCCCATTACGAGTATTGTAGTATAGTATTTTAAAGTACAAGGAATATCGCGTATTTCAATAATATTTAGCGTTTTGTTACAGTTATGATATCTCGAAATAGAACAATAGTATACTCTCTTGTCGCGGTCTGCCCAAACCACTCCCAAAACACATTATTTCACGGAGAAAACCAAATTAACGAGTTATATGTCCTAATAGGTATATCTACCGGAGCACCATAAGTACGGAAGTACGGAATGGACTCATCAATGGATCTAAGGGATAGCGAAGTCGATTAGCAATCAGCTACTTCTGCGATTTTAGCACCTGGCGCTAAAAACGCAACTTCGTCTTCACCTTCTCGTTTATTCAATGTTTGCGGACAACAGTACTTTCTGGCTACCTCTGCGAGGGACAAATGGTAAAGCCAGAAAGACTTCTGTCTCTCGTTTTCCCGTTTTTCCTCGGCGGGATAATCCCTCGCAGAGCTAATAGCAAACAGCTATTTTTCATTTGCACTGAATAAACTAGAAATAAACTTTGAGCAAGTTTGAAAGGGACTTCGATTCAAATAAATGTGCACCGTGTGGCGAAGTATGAATAGCAATGATAATCGATAAATTCTATCTGTAAATACTCAACCTCGTCCCCAGAGCCTTTCGTCACGTCCAAATATGACAAAAGGCCCTGGGGACGAGGTTGGTAAATACTTAATTCAGGTGCTATGTTGTTCCATGTGGTTCTATGTGGTGGTAACCACTGCAAAAATCAAGCGCTGGTACAATATAGGGCAAGAGCTCAAAAACAGCAAAAGTAAGACAGGAATGCTAATTTAACCAGCAAGATCTTATACTCTCAAAATTCCATTTTCTTTCAAGTTCAGAAAGACAGAAACACGGCACGCACGCACACTGCTCGTCCCAGACTCCATGTTGCGCAACGCACCGCAGAGTGAGGTATCTTTAAACCCCCTTTTAAGCGTGTGTCAAGGTTGTAAAGTTGCAAAAGTGTTGAAAATAAGTCATATACATACTTAATATATACACAATTTAAGAGAATTTGTGGAAAAAACTTTGCATTCGACCTGATAGGCACTTTAAGCCTGAATCGACATAAATTGAAATCAGTCCAGAAGGCTTTAATAAACGCAGTAGTCATTGTCTTCTATAACAGTTTTGTTTCTCCCTGTGTCCCTGTACCCGTGACGGCTATTGTTGTTGTGTCAGGAAAACAGAAAGAGAAAGAAAAAAGGAACCTTTCTTTTCTTCTTTTCACTCACAAGTTTATATGGCACAGGGGTACAAAGGATACTAGGCACAGGGAGACAATAAGGAAAAAATTCTTTAACGATTCTATAACTATTTAATTACTATAAGAACTATAACAAAGTGTTTTTGTTTGTTTTACCACAAGAACAAAAAGATACTAAGTCCGCTATCCCTTAGATCCATTCATGAGTCCATTCCATACTTCCGTACTTATGGTGGTCCGGTTGATATACCTATTAGGACATATAACTCGTTACTGTAATTTGATCACTCGCTATTAGTCGTTAGTCGTTAGGTCGTTATTGGTCGATAGGCAGCGGCGTGGCCAGGACAAATTAACTGGGGGGGCATTGAAATGAAGGGGTCTGGGGGCGACGCCCCCAGGAAAATCTTTGAGGACACGCCCTCTACTTTGGCTTAGAACGCTTCTCTCGATTTCATGTTTGCTGTAACATAGAATTTTTGACCATTTCGTGAAAATTGTTTTAAAAATTAGAATCATAGGAAAATTTTTGATTAAACATCATTTTCTTTGGCTTAGAATCCCTATCTCCATCCCATCTTTACCAATTGGAAACTTTGACAATTTTGTAACAATTTTTTATGAATCACCATCTTTGNAAATGGATGTCGGAGGAATAACTGCAGATATGTTTCCTGAGAGAAAGATGACCACATTGAAACGATAAACTTCCACTTACCGATTCTTTCTCTGGCATATACTCCCGTTTCTGCTCGAACATGAGGAGATCAATCCAACGAGTAGCACTGACTGAGGTACAGTTCATTACATTTCTCTGTTTTAATCTTTGGGTTTCTAAATGCAATTACTTAAAGAGTTTAACGCTTGATCACGAGAAAGAATTAAAATATATTCGATCTCTGATATTTTCTTTCCCGCAAGTGAGATAATTTCCTCTGCACTCCTTGATCTTTCTCTCAGCCATTGTGGCCTAAATTCTTCCCTCTAATTCCAACAACTCCGATTATGCAGCACGAAAATACATGCCTAAATGCATTGTTTATGAACTAAAGAGACTAACGATATAATTTGTTGACCATTTACGCAATTTCAGTCGAAGATTAAAACGGATTACAACTGTGATATTTTCTGGATATCAGAAAATAATATGAACAAGTCGAAGCTGTGGGAAACGCAATCTAAGGTCGCAAAGGATGCTGGTCAGCAAAGGGCCTTTAAAGTGGTGGCGTGGTATTATCATTTCTTGTTATTCCGCAGTATTCAAAACCAGAACGAACGAATTACCATAAATTTCAAATTCGTTTCAATACTCTGCAATATGTCTAAAATTAATTTGGTCCTTGACACAAATGCAAATGAAGAATTTCTATGATCGGTAAAATATTAAATTTTCGATGATTTTTCAAAAAGTTTAATTTTTTGGGCCACACGGTATATCTTTAACGATTTAAGAACGCGGCCTTAAATGAAAGTGTATATAACGCAGCATGTAAATTTCAATGTGGCACAAAAACAGTTTTTAACACGCGTAGAGAGCTTCCTTGAAGATTTCTTTAGCCGACATTTGAGGTTATACCGGCACAGGAGCATATTTTACTGCTCCATTAGTGGTAGCGCACTCATGTTAAATATTATTTCCCTGTGTCAGCTTACGCCGAATGGCTCTGATGAAGGCATAACAATGAAACACGAAAACACAACAAGTGGCTTCTGTACCTGGTGTCTGATTGACTTCAGATTTTTTGATAATTCTATTGCGTTTGAGTGGCGCAGTGGATTTATCGCGAGAGTTTTTGGAGACCTGGAGAACCCAGATTGGGTCCTCAGCAGCAACAAATTTAACTCTTGCAATGGTGGTAACAAACTCATGTAGAATACAACTTCACCTTAGCAGCTTATGCCGAATGAATATTACAAATCATCAGGCCTCATTAAAAGTATTCTGTGCCTGCGAGCGAGCAAATAATTGGGAAAAATGTGCCTGCAATCAAATCACTCTGAGTACAGTAAAGATGCCAGCAGGGGCCAGCAACAAATGTGAAATGAAATTTTGTGCCTGCGAGCGGCGCTCGTGCGCTCGCGCACATTAATCAGGTCTGCAAATCATCAGAAATTTGTTTGTTTATTTTTAAAATAAAACAAGCAAAAGTCAGCTAGAGGTGTCTAAATAAATACAGCTAGCAAATTTATATTTGGAAGTAATTACCAGGTGACCCAAAAAGTGAATCGAGAAAATCCGCTACACAAAATAAAGTAATCAACCGAAATGAGTGATGCAAAGCGCAACTGGCATGCATTGCAATAGTTTGTTTTGTTTTTCGTGAATTTCATGGATTTCATTCAATTCAAGTCCAATGTAAGGAGAAATATGGCCGCATCTGGAGCTGCAGCTACCGTAAGTTAGCGTTGAGCGACATCACAAAATTATTTTTATGCAGCATGAAATTAGGCCACCTTTACAAATAGAGAGGCAATGCATGCCAGGTGCCCAAGAGCCTTTAAACTTTGTTTTATAGATATATGACAAGGCAGCGGTGCCATAAAATTTTGCTTTCTGTCAACATCACAAATTGGTGAAAAAAAGCATTTAGTGAAACCAGGCAGATCTAGAATCCTTCGAAAAGTAATCAAAAACAGGGCATCGATTTGATCAGTGCAAAACAATTAGGCACTCGTTTTGCATAAGCTTGGGGATAAGCAGGGGTAAATTTTGTAACAATATCAGCTTTGGTTTGTTTACCTTTTGCACAACAGCCAATCAACAAGCTCCATTTTGCAGCAATTGATCAACAACTTCGGGAGTCGCGGGTCGAGACTGTGAGGAGAACCACTGGAAAACCACCCTCGCGACTTTTGCTTGCCGCGAAAATATACTTTTGCAGAACCCTTAGAAATTTTAATCTGTATTTTCAGATAAATTTACTAATTATTGTTGCTTGCCCTCCTCTCTGCTGCGCCCGGTTTTTATGAAATAATTTTTTAAAACTTCGTCATTTCCACGGCCCTCTCGCTTTCTTTCCAGGGGCTTAGGACCAGCCCAAAGAAGTTAATATTTGCCTCTAGGTACGACAAAACGGCACCCCCATTAGCTAAAAATCAGTTTCAAACTGGAAATTAAGGTTCAGATACATTTACAGTACCTCACATAAGTGTTGCACCAACCCAACTTATCCTAAATGGCTTCCAATCGGCCCTGTCGACAAAATTTGCACAACGAAGAAAAATCAGCATGTAAGGGTTTCTCTTCTAATCCAAATTTAGCTTCCAAACAACTAAACGTTGCAACGTTTAGACACTCATTTCGGTCGATTAAGTTATTTTGCATACATGATTTTTTTGGCTCACCTTTTGTCGATCATCCGGTACTGGTATGCAGGTAGGTTAAAAAATTCTACCACTCCCAAGCAGGTTTGAACATTTACACCCCGTAGAACGTCTATACAGTAGCCTGGAGGATTTTCAGTAAGGCGGAGGTTGTTCAGTGCGATGGAGGGATAGCATCATGTCGGTGGAGGGATGACATCAGTAAGGCGGAGAATATTCAGTTAGTCAGAGGGATAGTATCATGTTGTTGGAGGGCTGACATCAGTAAGGCGGAGGAAATTCAGTTATTCGGAAGGATAACATACAGTAATCATCATCATCATCATCATCATTAATCTAGTAAATTAGTGCACCTCCATGATATTTTTCAAAACTAACAATAATGACTTACCTTGGCAAAAATGATGAGAAAGTGTCACGATCTGCAGCAGTGATGAAATTCCAGAAATCTTGGAAACAAAAGCTTGTTAAAATATCATAGATGACTTTTTGTTGTTGTTGCTGTTGTAGTGGGCAAATCTAACCATGTGGATGTGACATCACAATGAGAAATTACAAAAATGCATCCTCCTGCGCAGCAACACAAAAATAATGACTTGTTGTTGTACAACAACATTATGAGGGAAAGGGTTAAAATTACACACAAATTGAGATCAAGGAAAGGAGCAGGGAGAAAGTCGGTGATACTAAGCTTTCTTTCTTGTTTCCCTGTGGAAAGAAACTAACAGCAACAACAACCTTTAAGCTTCTCTTTCTGTTTGCCATTGAGCCACAGCTAAAATAGTGATGGGTTTCAGTTTTCAGTTTTTATGATGCGTTTCAGTTTTTATTGATGGGCCTAAGTCTCAAAACATAGTTGACTATGGAGAGGAAGAAACAAGAAGTCTGGCTGTGTATTGCTGTAAAGGTAAATTCAGAGGTAGTCAGAGAGAAGAAGAGTAATGTAGCTTCGACAGAAGCTTTGGATGTAGTCTTTTTAGCGTCACAATCATATCCCTTACGCTTAGGCCCACGCACATCACCTGAAGACGTTTCCGGATTGAGGAGGGCCTACCCCAACTGGGCCACGAAATTCTCCAGAACTAAGATCTGTTTTGTCAAAGAAGATATTGCTGAGGAAGTAAGCCCTTCCCATCTCAAGAAAAGAAAAGATATCACGTCAACCAAATGGGTTTAGTTTTGCTGATATAAGGAAACTTTTGGCGATGTATTTTCCTGCCTACCCTTGCCTTCCCAGATAATTCCAACTTTGCATCTTATTGAAGGAAATAAATACAGTAAAAAGAGAATTAATTGTGGAATAAATGAAAAAAATGAAGTAGAGCAAATAAGGAAGCAAACAAAATAGGAAAAGAAATGAAAATTGATGAAGTGGAACACAGCCATGCTTGAAAACATATATCATCCACCAAAGATCTTCTGCGTGCGGAGTGACATCAAGAACAATAGTAGAACAATAAGTCTATTGTCTTTAAACAACTGTTGTGACGTAAAACTTTGACACAGCAAAAATGAACGTTCTACCCTGGGAACACGGGGAAGGACTGCAATATGGAATTTATTGTGTAATATTGCAAATATCTCTCCATTATTACCATGCTGAGCATTGCTTCAATTGCTA
This sequence comes from Aurelia aurita, assembly GCA_004194415.1. Lineage (NCBI taxonomy): Eukaryota > Metazoa > Cnidaria > Scyphozoa > Semaeostomeae > Ulmaridae > Aurelia > Aurelia aurita. Next base: position 66,361 of record REGM01000607.1, read on the forward strand.
ACAGAAACTTTAACAGCCAGTTTCTCTGAAGTCAATTTGCGGCATTTTTGCAAATAGAAAAAAGGATAGAGGTGGATCCACAAGTTCAATTGACCTGAACTTTTCAAGACATGTTCATTGGCCCTAGGTCTCTGCAATCCAGCAGTCTATTTGACTGTATGACCCAGAAGGGTTGAGACATGACCACCATAAATCCTTTTGATTCTACTGAAACAATTTTAATGCCGCAACTGATAAGAAATGTATTATAAAGGAGGAAAATTTTACACGAGAGAGGATGTTTTTACATCATAGTCACCAAATCCCCAAAAAAGACCGCACGATTGGCCAATGCATCCCCCGCCCGATCAAACGACACAAAGGAAAACCCCCCAAGCCACCAAACCAAACGAAAGACGCACCAACCACCCCGCCCAATCCCTCCCGAAAGACGCGGCGCCCATACTGGTTTTTAGCAACGACTTATTGGAACCGTTGCTGAGGCCTGAATAAAATTTAATGTTGCCTCAAGAATTTTCGTATTTGAATCAGAAGGTAACTGTTCGTGGCCATACAGGATGATTTGCTGCAGTTCTTCATTTGAAAGGTTTAATAAGCCGCGAGGTTGCAATATCGTATTTACACTGTCGTGAAGATCACATCTATTTGCATCATAAGCATGGCAGAGCAGCAAAAAATGTTCCGTATCCTCAATACCATCATTTATCGGGCACAAAGGATTTAAAGTATCCCTAAAGTTATGTTTGAATTTGTGAAAATTTAGCTTACTGAGTCCAACACGTAGCTGTGTTAA